>JAQGAU010000232.1:0-33622 GCA_034698045.1 Paramacrobiotus richtersi
GGTACGCAAAAACGGTTGTCAACAGACGTCTTTGCATTACTGTTGAATATGGAGGACCTCCGCTTCGCTTCGGTCGACGATGCATACCGGACGTTTTCTAGACTGACTTGTTGATATGTCTATGGCCATGTGTCAGGATTAAGATCTCTCGAACCAAAACTTCGCGGCCGAGCCCATATTTCATTTCAACACGGCCGGCTTTGACGTGTACTGTACACGGGCAGTTCAGGATCATCGATTTCTCCAACCATTGATAAAACCTTCCAACACAGGGCACGCAACATTCAGTTCTGGTACTTCGTACTGCTTGACTAAGAGGACATACTGCATAAACTCTTATTGCGATAGCTGTCAATCTGGTACTAACTTACATCGACTTTTTGTTTATCATGTGTTCTGCACTTACCTACATGTGAACAGAATTCCGCAAATGGAGAAAGCATCCACTGTACGTTTGTTTTATTTTGCGTTTGCCATTCTTGCGAAAGACGTTCAAGGTACGTGCCAACAATATGTGAAAAAAAAAAACTGTTCATAAAGCTGTTCATAAACTTATCAAACGAAGCAATCCTGTTGTATGTTACGCAAAGTGTCGCTAAAGATTTTTAGCTGTTACAAAGGGGAGCCACAATACAATACATAGGAGCCATTCATAGATTTTAAAGCAAAAGAGTTCGAGTCCAAGATACGCATGCTCGAATATTATTTTGGCATAGAATGTCCAAGTTAGACAGACAAGGGTTCAATGGGTTTGAACCTATAGTTAGGAAGACAAGGGTTCACTTGGTTCGAACCAAGTGAACCAGCAATCAGACCGGCAACGAAGGGGGCTAACCGCTGGCATCGTGACTAAGAAGACTTTCGAGCGCGGTAATCGTCGAGCATAAACAATCCGAACCACGCTTCTGCTGCATTTAAGCGATTCGTTCATCGAATGCCATTGATCATTTCCGTTATTATGACAACACGGCTTGGGCCGCTTTGCCCATTTACTACATCTTAACCGAGCCTGAAAAATCACATAGAACTACGGTGAACAAAATATGAACCATAGTAAACCAGTTCTCGGGAAATGGTTGGATATTTATTTACTGCCAGTGAACCCATAGAACCACCAGTGAACCAAATATGAACCACAGTGAACCAGGCCTCCTGATATTTACATCTTTTTATCTTTTACCGGTGAACCCATAGAACCGCATGGAACCACCAGTGAACCGAATATGAACCACAGTGAACCAAATATCCTCAGATTTATCTCGTTTTATGTTCTCCCAGTGAGCCCATAGAACCGCATAGAACCACCAGTGAACCGAATATGAACCACAGTGAACCAAGTATCCTCAGATTTATATCGTTTTATGTTCTGCCAGTGAACCTATAGAACCGCATAGAACCACCAGTGAACCGAATATGAACCACAGTGAACCAAGCATCCTCAGATTTATATCCTTTTATGTTCTGCCAGTGAACCCATAGAACTGCATAGAACCACCAGTGAACCGAATATGAACCACAGCGAACCCGATATCCTCATATTTATATCGTTTTATTTTAAGCCAGTGAACCCATAGAACCGCATAGAACCGCCAGTGAACCGAATATGAACAACAGTAAACCAGATCGCGTGATATCTACGTCCATTTTTCTACTGCTGTGAACCAACAGAATCGCATAGAACCAACAGTGAACCAAGCGTGGGCCATAGCTAACATGTGCCCACAGTTGCTGGTGTTTAATTATCATTTCCTTTATGACAAATCAAATCAAAAGTCAAATCAAAACAAGGAAAGTAATAACAGCTCACTATGTACAATCATGATAATACAGTGTTCTTGAGAACTAAAACTCGGATGACCACTCTAAGCTCCACCCATATGGCGATACTCAAAAGAGCTAGTCCAGCTCCATCATTGCGTTAAGCGATGGATAGTTCGCAATTTTATTCAAAAATTTGTTTCGTTTCTTAACAAGGCGATGCAGATAAAACAGCTGATGGTACCTGGACATCTTTAGGATTGCAAACCTGCAGCGTCCGAGCCAAGCAAAGGTCTGTTCGCAAGCCTGGGTATTAACGTATCTCAGCTCTGGGTGAGCGTCCAACACCTGGTTCGGATTGTGGACTGTGTGGCAGTTATGGCCTACGTCATTGCCCAAATGGAACGTGTCGATTACCTTCCCGACGACGCTCCACATGGTGTTATACGGGACCGGCAGAGGAAAGACTCTTTCGTTGCTTTCAGAGCATCTAGCTTGCACATCGCGTCGTAGGCAATGAAAATATTTTTCCACTGATCGTAAGGAACTGTTTTCAGGGTAGCGTAAAGCCAGGCCATTACTATGAGGAAGACTTGGGATGGCGATTCTGATCTACAGATAAATATCAGCCTAATTAATGCATTTGTACAGATTCAGAGCCGCGCGTTTACTGAATACAAGAAAGTAAAAGCAAGGTAACCATATCCAATTAATGCGAAGAATGCTTACTTATATATGGGAGAAAACAAATCGGTGTGACCGCAAGCGCGAACGACAAAGACATATCCACGGGATCGGTGGGGGTGATTTCTAAACTCTCCGGTATCCTTAGAACTAGACGTTAAGAATGCCTCACTTTCGATTGCCTCATGCATGTTTAAAGTAAACCCAGAAGTATCGAGAAACGTCCCTTCGTCATCTGAAGCACTGTTACTGCCATGATCGGGCAAGACTACTTGATCATCGACTGAAATATTTCGCAGCAGGCTTCTGTCCCCTGAAAGAGCAAACAGCAATAGACATACCTTGTCGCTAGGCACACATTGCGTACATCATTCTCGACTGCCTTTGCCTTGTAAATGTAAGGCGGCCGCATTCAGAGCACTCCCTGTAACTTGTCCGTGCTTCGTCGGGATACCACATAGGCGTGCAACTGACGTATGATGTTCACAAAACATCTCTCCAATCCGATGCAGCGGCTCATTTGGGCAGACACATGGGTAGTTTACCAGCTTTACATTTTCCACTACATTCTGCATAACAAAGGTTAGCGCCGATTAGAGTTCTACTTAATTCGCTGAAACTTAACTTCACATAGTTTCTTTAAAGAAGTTAGAGTCACGAAGAGGACGGGCGCAACGCAAGTTATCTTTAACTGCCCACGCACACATCCGTTCATTATACCCGTCGTCAGCATCATATACAGTTCGAAATTGCAACCAAAAAGTTTCATAATAGTACTTCCAAAATGCCCCTTTTCAAAATCTATAGTACATTAAAACCCAAAATCCAAAGGACTAGAATCCAAAAAGCAAATCAAGCGCTCATTCAAAACTGCGGTGAAACGGTATCGTGTTCACACATAATAGTCACAATATGCTTAACTGCCAATCCAAGGAGCTCGATTTAGCAGAAAAACTGCAACACAGTTTTAAAAATCGAAGTATATACGACCGTGAGTGGATGAAGGCATGGTCAACTTTGACTGGACGCAGACACCTAAACCTAACAGTGACTAGTCACGCTTTGGTGTTTCCATGTACTGATTTATAAAACACGACATATACCCACACAGACACCAAAGGTTTTCCGTGTTAGGATTTCGATTCCCTGGCGGCTATGCGCGCCGTACCAAACGCACCAGACAGATGCACGAAGGCAAATACAAATTCTACAAGATCTACAATTTACTTGGAGATATAAACGCCGAATTATATCGCAACACATGGCTGGCTGTATTCGATGCATGGTTCGCTGCTGGTACTATGCGGTTTTACGAGTTCACTGGGAGAACATGAATCGATATGAACATAAGAATACCTGGTACCCCGTAGATCGTATGTGGTTCATTGGTGGGTTCTCTGCGGTTCTATGGGTTCACTGGCAGAACATAAAACGATATAAATCCGAGGATGCTTGGTTCACTGTGGTTCATATTCGGGTCACTGGTGGTTCTAGCTGTGCGGTTCTATGGGTTCACTGGCACAAAATAGAACGATGTAAATAGGAGGATACCTGGTTCACAGGGGTTCATATTTGGTTCACTGGTGGTTCTATGCGGTTCTATTGGTTCACTGGCATAAAATAAAACGATATAAATATGAGGTTAACGGGTGCACTGTGGTTTTGTTTCCGTTCACTGGTGGTTCTATGCGGTTCTATGGGTTCACTGGCAGAACATAAATCGATATAAATCTGAGGATATTTGGTTCACTGTGGTTCATATTCGGTTCACTTGGTGTTCTATGCGGTTCTATGGGTTCACTGGCAGAACATAAAACGATATAAATCTGAGGATACTTGGTTCACTGTGGTTCATATTCGGTTCACTGGTGGTTCTATGCGGTTCTATGGGTTCACTGGCAGAGCATAAAACGATATAAATATGAGGATATCGGGTTCACTGTGGTTTAGTTTCGGTTCACTGGTGGTTCTTTTTGCAAGTTTTGGTTTACCTGGTTCAGACACGGTGAACCCTTATCTGTCTAACTTGGACATACTCTCGAGAGTTATTTTGGCGCCATAAATTGATATTCGGCGCTTTGAGTTGTACTTTGTTACTTTTGCAGCTATGTTGGACTTATCTATTCCGGTGTACACCGTCGAGTACCAGAGTTATCATATTATTGACATCTTCAAACATACATCCGCGGCGTCTGAACCAGCATTTTATTACACTCCCGCCTGCATTCTTCTCCCGAATGGTACAACCTTTTCGGTGGAGGGTGCCATTCCGCGCTATTTCACCATTAAGATCGGGCTATGGGACGAAGTATACAGCAAACACATAAAAACATATTTATCACAAAGAACGGGCATCCGCCACCCGGATATCCGACCGGTTCCCTTCAAATGGATGCGCATTGATACTATCGACAACTCGCAAATCAGTCAATTTGGAACTAAATGGAAATCTATCGCAAATCGACCAAAAGTGGCCTCGTTCCGCATCCACTGTTGGACTGACAGTTGCCACAAAATTGCAGAGTCACTCACCACAGATAGCGAACATTTTGCATCGAGCGTTCACCTGGCTTTTGCATATCGTCTGCCTAACACAACAAAGTCAACTGTTAGAATCGAAAGGACCCATCCACAGGCATCACAGATGTTTCACACAGTAAACGGGAGGTTCCCGGACGCAAGTTTTGTCTACATACAGAAATCAAATTTCGACGACCTTGTGTGGGAAATACTGAAAGAAAGCGTGATGTCGTCATTGCACGGCGACGAGTTCTTGGACGATGAACACATCGAAGGTCTGCTGAGAGAGTACTCGCAAAAGCTTCACTATAACAGTACATCTACAGCTCAGTTCACCGAATCAATGTGGAATGCCACGTTCTGGACAGACGCATCACAGCGCCCAGACGTGAAAGTGAAGGACCTTGAAGCGTTGTTCGGCGGCAAACATTGGATGAAGAGAGTCATGAGGGGTGACAACGTTACAAGCGAGACGGGAGTCTCCGAGTCATCCCCGACCGTTGCCGCGGCCATTGCGGAACTGCGAGCGAGTAAAGGTCCCGTGCAGTGGAGTGGTAGTGAGATCATCATCACGCCCTTCACGCTGTGGTGTGTTGCACTGGGCGCTCTGCGCGGAGAGACCAGCTTCGGAGTGTCTTCCATTTGGACTACAAAACGGTCGGCCGACTATCTAACAGCTGCGCATTTTGCCAAAAAAGACGCTGCTCCCGACCTCAGGAATGTCATAGTCGAGAGTGGAATAGGGATCAGCAATTTCGATCAGACGTTTGACAAGATACTCCAAATGATCGGAAATCTGAGAGGTAAAATACAGTCCCGAGAGACACTCGTTTTTAACGACAAAACTGAGAATCAACAACTGCTTCGCGTTGTGCTTCCTTTACAATGTCATACATATTACAGTTTAATCTTAATAACTTTGTTATTTTTTTAAAAGGTGTGGTTGAAAAACAATAGGGCTCCAGAACTCGTAACTGAGAACATGCTGGTCAAATTCGAAACAAGTCGAACCATTTCGAAGAGAGTTATCGTCTTCGAAAGGAACACAATAGACTTCCCGGACCTCCGTAGCGGAGAAAACTGTGCTGGAGCTGAGTATAGAAAACCTTCGCTTCGCTCCGGTCGAATACGATACTTGATCTGGACCACTTGAGGGAAAATTCTTCGCACATATTGTCATAAGTATTAGCGAAACCATAACAGTCGTCCACCTGTAAGCTTTACATTTGTAACTAGACTCCGTTATCCTTCGTAACAGCCAGAAGACCGACAAACAATATCCAAAAATCCATTCGTTCGCGCAACGTCCGCCCTTTGCGTAAGAGCGGCGAAAGTTTAAACACATTTCATTTTCAAGTAACTCAGCGTTTCAGCCAAACTGAGTAGCTTCGCAAATATTTGTGACGTCAATATTTCCCCTTAAGCCTTGTATGTAGTGGTCAAATACAAATGTGAATATTTTCGAGCCGATGCAGCTTTTTATACTGAGAAGCGTACATTTTAGACGCTAATTGAAAACTCGGGTATGTGTATAAGTTACCAAGTATCTGTAAAGTGA
The DNA here is from genome assembly GCA_034698045.1 of Paramacrobiotus richtersi. Taxonomy (NCBI): domain Eukaryota; kingdom Metazoa; phylum Tardigrada; class Eutardigrada; order Parachela; family Macrobiotidae; genus Paramacrobiotus; species Paramacrobiotus richtersi. The sequence continues at coordinate 6,521 of JAQGAU010000232.1, forward strand.
CGTTTGTACAGCTTGGTTGTCTAGTCAAAATTCAGTTCTTTACTATACCGTTCATCACTTCGATAAGAAGAGTGCCTCACTGCTTAAATGTTAGATAAATTAGTTTTCGCTATTGGGAGACGTGACACTTGATGTTGTATTGTAGTCAAGCACACTGCCAAGTGCGACGCTCCTGAACCCAAAGGGAACGCGACATGGCTCATGCGGGACGCTGACACTTTGTGGTCTCTTAATCATACAGAGATTATCGCTGCTGTACGTATACGGTATGTCGGCATTATGGAGGTTATGTCAGACTGTCAGGACCAAGAGTTTACCGGAACAACAAATTCATTCGGCGAAATTTCACTGTTTCTGCCCAAGAGAAATGATCTGCAGGTGACGGTTACCTATGAGGTGGCAGGATACTACCCGATTACTCTCCGACATGTTGTGGGATGTGCGGGTGCGAAAACAGTTTGACAGAGCAGCTTTTACGGTTTTATCGTACAATATTTATATACTGCAGTAGTGCTGTGGTTCCTCTTAATGCATTTGCTTTAGGACTTATTTGGCAGAGAGCATAAAACTTCACCCTGAATTGCTTACTCTCGTGCATTCGTGCATACAGACGATATAGTGTGCGAAATCTTAGAGATAACTTCTGCAAATTTTGCAGCACAAGAGCCTGCCATAAAAAGCCAGTATACCGATCGCCACTGACTGCAAGTTAACTTTGCATATAAACCGATAGACAATTCTCGAAAATCGTAAACCGAACCGCTTGACTCCATTTCTTTTTCATTACAGCCATGTGTAGCCGCTAAAACCGTTCGGATGAGAAAAACGTCCGCCGGACACTTTTCCCCTGCAACCGCTAAAACCATCCGGAGGGCCGAAATTCCGTCCTGCGCAAATTTTGCCCACCCAAAACTTTTCTACCACGGTTAAAACATCCGGAAGGGAGTCTGCCTGTACAGTAAAACTGTATTCTACAGGCCCTATCCGCTGACTATTTAGTGAAAATTCACCATCAACTTCCGGAATTTTATAATTCAAGAACAGATGGATCCATCTTTTCTCTTGTTGAGCCTCTACTTTTTACGCACACCAAGTTTGATCTGCGCAAAGCTGGAAAATTTCACTTCGCTGCAGCGTTAGTTGTGCCTCGTGGAACCATATGTTGTTCTTCGACGTTTTCGTTTCTGCGCGGCAGCCCCGCAGACTAATTCTGTGTTGTCAGAAACGTGAGCCGACTTTTGTCCGCAAAGAAATCTGAAACATCTCTTAAATGGGCAGAAATTACTAAAGAATCAGCAGGATTTAATATTTATAAATTGTTCATCCGGGAAGGATTTTGTAATCAGGTGGATGTTGAAACATGGTACATGCATTTCGTGTGCAGTACTGGATTAATTAATATCCTCTGTGCTGATTACAATTGCCACCTCGTTGATAATCTCAGGGTGCGTTCCATTCATCTCCACCACACTCCACGCATTGCCCATACGATTTGGCATGAAAAACTGCGCCCATAAACTATTGCCAGTGTACAGCTGAACTGTAACGCCGGAGTTGGCCATATCCCACAGGGATCCGCTGCGATATTTAGTAATCAGATGCCGGTCAGATACGCTGATGCGGTAAATGCCTGCCAGCTGCTTCTCAATTAGAACGGTGTTGAATTTATAATCCCCGTACTCGTACCGTACAAAACTACCCGGGATGGATTGGGCATGGACGTTTGTGTGGGCGCGCTCGGATTTGTTTGCGATTGGTCCTTGGACATGGAGGGGCAGAAACAGTACCTTTGCCTGATCCCCTCCCAGTGATACAATTCGAATTGCACCGTTGTCTAAGATCGGCGACAATCCTCTCTTGCCATAGTGTCCGCCTTTTCGCCCGACAACGGCTACCGTGAAAGGCACTGTTATGTAGCCGCTCTTGGACGCTGTCACTGTGTAATGCCCTCCAGGAAGGGTTGCATTCCAAATACCATCTGCCGACGTCGACACACTTTCTACCACAGTTCCGGTATGACTGTTCATGTCAGTACGGAAATCTAATTTTACATCCTGCAAACTAGCACCGTTTGAAAGGTCTTGAAACGTTGCCGTAACTGTTCCTGAACCGATAAAGCGCCTGGAAACGAATAATAAAGGCTCCATAAACTTGGTAATCACATCTGAGTTTGCATCGAGCTGGTATTCGGCCCCCGCTTTCACAAACCCGGTAAGTGTCATACGGAGCTCCGGAAAGCAATAAACATATAACTAAGAGCAAGTACGTAGTACAAATAGTACGTGTTGTGCATGAGCAGTGTGTTAGAAGGAAACAGTAATATCCAAATGACCCAAAGAGAGCAGGCTCCCGGCCAGAAGGCTGTGCAGGGTGAATTTGGTCAGCTAGTGCAAATCCACATCGGTCAGGTTATCGCTGATCCATCGTCGACCGCGGTAATGAACTCTGTCGCTGTCTGCCAATTGTAATCAGCTAAAGCGCTCCATTTCCGTTTTACACTCTGTGCAGTAAGTTACCAGAAAACACATTCTTTGCGCCTCACCCAGTATCGTGCTAAATTAAGGTTACAAACCAACGGAAAATTAATTAAGTTTGTGAAATCTTCCACGCGACACAGGGTCCTGTCTGTGTTCTGTTTGACTGTTTCTAAGATCGTCAGATAGTAACTGTTCAATACGAGTAACAATTAACAACTTTCAAAAGTTCAGGAAACAATAAAGAGGTTCATTGAAGTAAAAAACCAGCTGCAGCCTGGTCGTTTGGATATGACTTTACGGCGAATTAAAAATAAAGCGTAGTTTCTAATAGCAGTACTGCATGTCCGTGGCGCCGGTGGCGGTAGCAGTGCTATGATATAGCAAACGAGCAGCTACAAGGTTACAGTGCCATAGCCTAACACCTAGAAATGTATCTAACATTGTTTCCCGAATCTTTACTAAGCCGTGACAAACTAAATCTTTTCCGTCCCGCAGCCCACTGACAACTGTTACAGTGAGTGCGCATATACATGCATGCACGCAACGGCACTGTTGCCAAACGTGCTGGCAAATGGGTGACTCGTTTAACTGTTACCATAATATTACCTCTACCGCCCGTTTAGCGTTCCTTTTGATCCATGCTGACAACGCCTGCATCTGAGCAATCGGCTCGTCAGGACGAAATACAAGGTAGTGGTGAACAGATTACGATCCAGGAAAGGTGACTACTCATAGTCTCATTACACGCATTGAAATGAATTTGTGTACGACAGTGCAAAGGTGAAACCCACTGCTCTATATCAATACTTTCATGAGTTTCTGTAAGGCCGGTGTTGAACAGTAAACACATGACGTGACGAAACAGTGCAATGTTCTTTCTTGTTTACGCGAGTTTGATGTCTCTGCATCGGGAAATGCCACCTTTGTCCTTCCGAAGGTGGATATATCGAGGCAAAAAGTTCGGACGTGCAGCGTCTCGATATTCGCGTAGAGTGAAAGTTCAACTTTGGTGTGTACGTGTTGCTTTTATGTATCGTATCCATTCTGTGTACAGATGCTACACACTTCAGCCCAGTAAGAATGGTACGCCAGACACGGCCAGAGGTCGAGCTGGTTTTCAGTACAAGGCGCATGTGAGTTGCTCTCGTAACCACCAAGACGTACGTGTTAACTCATCCAAGCCGAACTGTGTGCAGTCTACTGCAGTAATACGATAATGCATTCTTACTATGTATGCAATAATATAATATGTAATTACATAAACGTGCCATAAAATATTACAATACAGAAATACCATAGGTAGCAAACCTTAAAGGAGAACTGTGTATGTAGTGCCTCTGTTTGCGTCTTACTTGTGTTATATGCGGTCAGTACACTGTGCTTGATTGTAGTACATAATAATAAGACTTATGTTACGTGGCGTTATATATCTGTACAGGTTGCAGCTGTAAGATTGTACAAATCTAAATATATCCTAATCGCAGGATAAAATAATTTGTACTTTAGAGAATACAATATCTCCGGGATATTAATGGCGCGTACCTGATGTTATGCACCTAGATGTCAGTATGTACTGTTGTTTCTGTACCCAGTCTGTCGCAATTAAAGATCGGATCAAAGCAACCGTTGGCCCCTGGGTCCGCACTCCATTTCAACATGACTGGCCTTCGATGTATAAACGAGTAATTCACGGTCATACGTTTCTCCAGTCACTGACAAAAACCTCCGATCGCCGGGTGCACCAAACTCGCTCCAGATACTTTACGGTCTCGACTACAACTGTCCTACATAAATTGTTCCAGTAACTGCAGCTAATTTTGCACTTGTATCGGCTTTATGTTGCCCGTGTTTACTGCACTGACCATGCGGAACAATTAATGATGAACTCCCTCCACACATCCATATTATATTTGCTTTCTTTTGCCACTGGCCTTAACGTCAACCCAGTTCAAGATTTGTACATAAATATGTCCAAAAAACGGCTTACTCTGTACTCGTTCATACGTTTATCAATGAAGAGGTACAGTATTACGCTGAATTCGCTAAAAATTTCTGTATGTCCGATTGTGAAGAGCGTACCTACTGTAACACTGAAAACAGTTGATCTTGCTGTGCTGTGATGCATAACCGGAAGTACTCGTAAGTTCATGCGTCGGTCACTTGAGCATCTTCGCAGGAATACTGGACTTAGCTGTTCCTATTCCTACGCACGCCATCGAATATCAAGGCAATCATATCAAAATTTTTAGGATTCATCTTCGGAGTCCGAGCCGACCTTTTATTAGACTCCTGCGTGCATTCTTTATCCTAATGTCACAACGTTTACGAATCCACAGTATCTAACGATAAAGTTTGGCCTGTGGGACGAAGAATACACCCGCCACATAAAGTCACATGTGATCCGACGAACGGGAATCCACCATCCGGATATCCGACCGATCCCCTACGAATGGATGCGCATTGACAGCATCGATCACTGGCAAATCGGTCAGTTTGGCACGAAATGGAAATCTATCGCTAATCATCCCAAAGTGGTCTCTTTCCGCATCCGCCGTTGGACTGACCGTTCGTGCAACGAAATGGCAGCATCACTCGCAATAGACGGCGACCATTTTGCATCAAATATCCACCTGGCTTTTTCGCATAGTCTCCCGAACACAACAAAGTCAACTGTTAGGATCCAGAAAGACCATCTACAGGCATCGCAGACTTTCCAGACACTAAACTCCCGGTACCCGGATGCCAGTTTTCTTTATATCCAAAAATCAGATTTTGACGATCTTGTACAGGAAGTACTGAAAAAAAGCGTAATTTCTTTACTTCAAAACGACGAGTTTGTAGACGATGAGCAGATCGGCGGTGTGCTGCGAGCGTTGTCGAGAAAGCTGCATCATAACATCACATCAACAGCGCAGTTCACCGAGTCAATGTGGAACATCACGTTCTGGGCGGATGAGTCACAGCGGCCCGACGTGAAAGCTAAAGTCCTTGAAGCTCTCTTTAGCAACGGCAAACACTGGCTTCAACGAGTTATGAGAGGCGAAAACGTCACACATGAGGCGGGAATTGCTGAGTCATTGTCGACCGTAGCCGAGTCATTGCCGAACTGCGAGCGGGCAAAGGTCACGTACAGTGGAGTGGCAGCGACATCATCATCAAGCCGCTTGAGTTGTGGTGCATTGCTTTGGGCGCGCTGCGCGAGAAGATCCGGGAGCTTTGTCCATTTGGATCACATACGGTCGGGCGACTGCCTAACAGCTGCGCACTTCGTGAACGGAAACGCAGCTGCCGAAACCGGAAATGCCTTACGGGGGAGGGGAGCAGGTATAAACTACATATTTGGATTAGACTTTAAAAATTTTTTCCAGATAAACGGTAATCTGACTGGTGAAACTTAATATCTCAGACTGGCGTGCTTTTGTGTACTGTAGACGCGGTACCCAACTCCAACATATGCCAGGCCCACGAACCCAAAGGATATGCGACATGGCTCATGCGAGACGCTGACAACCTCTGGTCACTTAATCACACGGTAGCCGCAGTTACTCAGCGGTACCTCGGCATACTGGACGTGTCGGCCTGCCAGGTTTAAGAGTTTACCGGAACAACTATTCATTTGGAGACATTTTGCTCCTTCTGTGAAGCAGGAACTTCAGGCGGTCACCTTCCAGGTTGCAGCTTGATGGAAACTCAGGTGCAGATACGTTCATGGAGCCTTTACTGTTCATCTCCAGGCGCTTTGTCTCATCAGGAACAGCCAAGGGAAGACTTCACGACGTCTCAAACGGTCCGGTATTGGAGGGCGTAAGATTAGATTTCCGGACCGATATGAATAGTCACACCGGGAATGCAGCTCGAAGTATTACTACGTCGGCCGATGGGATTTAGAGGGCGACCCTTCATGTGGGACATTACACAATGACAGCGACCAAGAGCGGCTTCGTTACAGTATCTTTTACTGTCTTTCACATTCTGGTGAGAAAAGCAGGCAGTATGCCATCGAAAAGCAGGCAGTTTTTCATGCCAAATCGTCCGGGCAATGCGTGGAGTGTGGTGGAAATCAACGGAACGCATCTTAAGGCGAAACTCTGCGTATTGTCATAAGTAATAGCGAAATCACAACAGCCGAACATCCGTAAGCTATTTACTAGCATTTGTTGTTGTTTATAGTAACCAGAACGTCGATAGAAAGTGTCCAGAAGTCCGTTTGTGCGCGCAACGTCCGGCTGTTGCACAATATCGGTGAACAGTTGAAACACATTTCCCTCTCAAATAATTCAGCGCCTCACCCAAACTTCTTTATGCTTATATCGGAAAATGCACATATATATGGTACTCGTTCTGACCCATTCTCAGTTCTGAGGTATGTTTCTGAAATTTAAAATGAATTTTAAAATTTTTGAAATTCATTTTAAAATTACTGAAACATACCCTCAGGCTGAAAATGGTTCAGAACGATCATCATATAAATGTGCAGTTTTTGATGTAAGCATGAAGAAGTTTGAATGAAACGGTGACTTATTTGAGAAGGAAATGTGTTTAAACTTTTTGCCGATATTGTGCAACAGCCAGACGTTGCGCGCACAAACGGATTTCTGGACACTGTTTATCGAAGTCTTGGTTATTATAAACAACAACGTAGCTTGTTGAGTACCTTACGAGTACGCAACTGCCCTGTTTTCACCAATAGCTGTGACTCGGGCAGAATATAGCCTTAAGACTGTCAATGAGGTGACTACTATAACCAGCACGGAGGACGATAGTTAATCCTCGGAACTAACAGTAAGTATTGGATGTACACCATAGACACTGAGTCACAACACCGTTATTATAATTAACTGATGCTTAGCTGCAGCTGACCTTGGATCGATGCTATGTTATTCCTGTCTTTCGCACTGATTAATATCGATGAAAACCGAAGAAATGAAAATGCTCATCCCAGTTATGTCTGTTTTGCCTTGCCCTTGACATTGTGATATACGGAGTTTGCGGTAAGTAGCAGACATGTAGGCAAAAAAGTTAAAACAAAACTTGTTACCGTATAAAGCATTTCCTCACGGCCGGTTGCTGCAGTCTAACACTTATTAATTCTAATGGTGTACTCGTACTCTTTCTTTGATTTCCTGTTGCATTGCCGTCAAAGAAGTTCACCGTTAACGGTGAACACTTAAAACCTTTTAAGTTCACCATAAGCTGCGCAAACAAATTTGAGGCTGTCCACACGTTTATTGCTGTATCCTACGAAAATTCTGCGTAAGCTTCCTGTTGGCGTACATAAAGCAAAGTCATACAGTAGATCTGAACCTAAATCTTCAGGAAATATCTTTTGAAACATCTCTTCATGAACAAGCACATAAACCGTGAAATTTTTTTGCAGATGTACTGATAAGATTTCTGTTGGTAGAGTGTTCTACTGAAGATCTTGATAAAAGCAACAATTCGCGGCTGAGTCTACACTCCATTTTAACATAACCGGCCTTCGACCGTCGAAGGCCGGTAAAAAGTTATCGAAGTTTAAATTTAATCGGTCTGATGCCTTCAATAAGCTTCTGTTTCGACGTATAAACGGGCACTTCGCTTTATCGTTCTCTGACTGTTGGAACAGAAAGTCTGGCGGAGCGGGCCAGATTCAGTGCAGTGCTGCTGTTTCGATTCGTTGCCCACACACTCAGCCTCGCAATATCGCTATAATAACACTTTTGCTTTGATTACAGTTAATCGCTGTCGTATTATTCCCGTCTTCTGCACGGATTTGTATTTAATAATAGTGTAGAAAATGGAATACTCGTCCCAGTCATATTTTCTTTATTTTGCCCTTGGCATTGCGGTATCTGGAGTCTACGGTAAGTAGCCACATGGCGGGAACAAAGGGCAAACTCTTTCCATAATTATAAGGCTTATCCAGGCTAATCCAGCAAATCACGCTCTGCAGCAGCATAACGTTATGCGGAACGTAGCCAATCATTCCTGTTTAGTGGTTTTGCGAAAAGCATGGCATGTGCAAAAACTACACATCTGTAAACTTTAATTAAACTTCACAGTTCTAATCTGTACTGCATGCTATGAATAATGTGTATTCTTTTTTAATTTGAAGTTTGCCTTAATTGTATCTTGATTGTTTTAATGGGTGACTCTATAGGCACCCCTAACACCCCCGTATTACTGTAGGCACCCCTTTGGCACCCCTGTTTTTTATGGACACCCCATTTAATTAATTAATTTAAACGCCCTTAGTACGTTTTTAATCGGGCCCCTCTCGAATAAACGGTTTAATTGTTCGACGTGCACAATACCGTCGACATCATCGCAAGAAGACAGGCACTGTTATCAGTTTATCAAGCCTTCCACCCTGTTGTGGGGTGGTTAGACTGGTCTGCCAGTTTGGAACGAATGCTTAAACTCGTCGCCGGTTTCCGCCGGTTTGTTTGGATCTTTGGCACGGTTACTGAAATTAAGGATGTGGTTGACCAATTCTTCCTCAGTTCGGCCGCCTCGCTCAGTTTAGTCTGTCACTAATTCACGCATGAAGGAAAGTCGGCGAAAACAAAGGTTCCCATTATCTACCGAAATTCACAGCCGATTTTTAAATAGAAGTCGAAAGTGCTTAGCGAAAATAGAGTACACCAGAACAAATCCTTTTAAAAGGTGCCTGCAATTTGCAGGCTGCAAAAAAACGCATCAGGGGTATTTTCAATTAATTGATTGAAAAAGGGTGTCTATAGTAAACGGGGTGTCGAGAGGGGTGCCTATAATAAACGAGGGTGCGATGGGGTGCCTATAGCGATTTCCTTATTTAATTTTTCAATTTAAACTTTTCATGCTTGCATCTCAAGAAGTGCTTGAGCAAGAATCATCTTTTCGGATTAGAAAACAAAGAGTGTAATTTATCTGGTACTGCGGAACATGCTGCCTTAGGCGTCGTGCACATATTACGTGATAGCCTAGGGGGTGGGGGCAGCGGCCGGAAACGCTACCCCTTGCGCCAAGGGGGCGGGGCCAGAGAGCGATCCCGTTCCGTGACACGATAATAAAATAAAAAAATTGCCGCGAGTTCTTCAGAATAATTTGCTACTGTTGCACAACACACAAAGCGTCTTGCCGAAACCAACAAAACTCTACTAAATCTAGGCATTAACGCCGCAGAGGCAGTAACAAAGTAGAGTGGGGCAGCAGAAAAGCACGAATTAATTAATTAATATATCTGACATGTAAGAAATGTCCTGCACAAACGGCATTTTCTTCCTGTGATCTGTCATCATAATATTATAAGCTACTTTGCATTTTGAGCCACATATCCTTTTCTATGCCATTTCCGTGAGCTCATTCGCAGCCACTCGCTAGTAAAATTAAGAGAACAATAGTCCATTGTCTCTATAAGCCTCTATATAATTAAGCTTCTATATAAGTCTTTATAATATATATTATAAGTAACTCTCTCTGTATTACAAGTCTCTCTTTCTATATATTATATAGAGAAAACAATGCCATTTTTCTGTTAATGACTAGCGAGCGGCTTCGGCTCATCATGAAAAGATAGGGCTGAAATCATAATTAAAAATATTTCATGTTAATTAATTTTCAAGTCATACAATACAGACGTTCATCAATTATCACGAAGTGGAAATCGCAAAAATTGTATCAATGCAGATTATTATAAAGTTCGTAAATTACTGGTTCATCATATCATTAATTGTTACATCAAAGAGGTTTCTTCTCACTGCACCTGTAAACTGACGTAAGAATTATCTGCAAAAAATTGCGCAGTCAATTAGTTTACTATATTTCTGTAATTTTTGATTAAATTTTCACCAGTTTTGCTTTTCCTTTTTATTTATCAGTATTGGGGAACAAATGTGTCCCATATACAATTCCATTTCAGCAAGAATTTGGAAAAAGGGGCTGTGTTCATACTGGTCAACTTCGGGCATGATACAGCAAGTATTGACGGTTTATTACAGGCACGGTATTTCAGACCGGACGCGATGATGCCCTCGAAGCCAAAGCGAATGCCACATGGTTGATGCGGGACGCTGATACGTTGTGGTCCATTAATAACACGGAGATTGCCGCTAGTGTACGAAGCATGCTGGACGGTGTGCCGGAGGTCCAAAAATTTACCGAAACAACAGACTCATTAGGCGAACTTTCGCTGCTTCTGTCAAAGAGAACTGGTCTTAAGCTGGAGGTCACCTTCCAGGTGGCAGGATACTACCCGATTACTCTTCGAAATGTCCAGCTCGATGCAAATTTAGATATGATCACAACGTGCATGGAGCCTCTACTGTTTATTTCCAAGCGTTTTACAGGACTGGGAACGGTTACAGGAACGCTGTTCGACCTGTCAAAGTACAACGTCGTGTTGAACGACGTGAAACTTGATTTCCGGAGCGATATGAACAGTCACACCGGGACTGTCGTAGAAAGTGTGAAGACGTCGGCAGATGGCACGTGGAACGTGACCCTGCCAGGGGGGCATTACACGGTGACTGCATTGAAGAGCGGCTATATAACAGTGCCTTTTACGGTGATCACTGTTGGCCGGAAAAGCAGACACCATAGCGTTACGGGACTATCCCCGATAATAGACGATGGGGGGATTCGAATCGTATCTCTTGGAGGGAATCAGTCTAGGGAACTTTACCTGCCCCTCCATGTTCGAGGACCCGTCGAACACAGATCGGAACGCGCCTACATATACTTGTTCGCTCGAGTATTCTGGGGTAGCTTCGTACGGTACGAAGTCGATTCGTGGAATATCCAAACCGTCCTAATCGAGAAGCAGCTTGCAGGCATGTACCGCATTAGCATGTCCGACTGGCGATTAATTCGCCAGCTCCGCAACGGCACCCTGTGGGATGCGGCCAACTCCGGTGCCAGCGTTCAGCTGTACAAGGGCAACAAATTGTGGGCGCAGTATTTTGTGCCAAATCGTCCGGGCAATGCGTGGAGTGTCGTCGAAATCAATGGATCACAGCTAACGACGATCAACGACGTGACTACTGTTAACAGCACGCTGTATGTTAATTAATTCATTGCTCTTGAAATGCATGTAATTAACGATCGACATTAACTGGATTACCAATTTTTTTCCCGATGGACAATTGGTTACACCAGTTTGTTTTACTGATACTACAATTATTATTTGTTGTCCTTATCATCCGACATCATACAATGAAAAATACAGATAACAACCACAAACCGTACGATTGATTATCGTTATGTTCTGTTATGTTCGTTATGTTCGTTATGTTATGTTCGTCCTGCAGAGAGTCACGACTTGGTAATACCGAAAAGCGAAAACCTTCGGCCGGTTTACCGTTACTCATTACTGATTGTTTTTAATGTTATGGCTTGGTATAAGATGTTTGACGGTACGACATACGTATACGGATCTAAAAGGAGAAATTTGACCTGTTTCCGCCTTCACGGCAATGCGCTGGGACTTAAGTAGCCAATGCTCGCCAATGCGCTTTAGTTCCATGGGACTCATGTGAGCCAAAACTTGTAGTGGTTCTAGCGTCGTAAATGCAACATAACGTATGAGCAAAATAAAAGACTTGTCTTCAGGATCGAACGAATAACCAGAGCACGCTGACCTGCGGTTGGCAGGGGGTAAAACCTGGCAATGGCAATTGCCACTGGCAACGCCAACTGGCAATGGCAACGCATTTTTGGCAATGCCAGCGGTAAAACCTGGCATTGCCACAATAAAACCTGGCATTGCGATTTTTACCCGTTATTTTAACATTCTTAATGTTTGTACGAAAGGAGTTAATTTTTCGGCAAAGAACATAGAACTACAATTAATAAATCGGTCCGAACCTGGCCAAAAAAGGTTAGAGGCGCTTATTCGACCACAGTCATTTTCGGGTAAGTACTTATTTAGGCAGCCAGCCTTATTACTATACTGGATTGTAGTGCATGACAGGGACTGGAAGCAGGGGTTTAAGTCATAGTAATATATATATAGAGATATTACAACGGGTGAGGATGAATTCTGTCCTCCCGTTGATAGTGGATTGGCTGCACATCCGAAGCCTTGCATTCGGATGTTATTTTACTTACTAATCAATAACAAAGGAGGAAGATCGATCGAAAGGTTACCCTTAATTAAGGGAGTTATCACTAACTGTATTATTTCGGTCGAACGACCGAGAGATCCCAGAATCAAGTTTTATCTCGAAGTTATCCGAGCACCGACGTACTGCATGATCTGTTACATCGATCATTCTCCCGCATTACGACTTCCGAACAACATAACTTCTTACCTGAGAGTTGCCTACGTCACAAGCACGAGTCTAGTACACAGGAAAACAATCAATAACGCTACAATATGTTTCATAATATAAAGAAAAAACTGACAAAACCGGACAGCTCAAACATTGAACTGTGTTCGCATATTTAGCAGTCGATTTGCTTAATTACCGTTTCATCCCTCCTGTGCCACTTTGGCCCTCCATTTCGCAGAAGCAACTTCCCTGAAGACAACTCCGGCCGTGTTTAGTAACGTTTGCACTTGCAAGTTTAATTAAGCAATGATTCTCTTACAGGAAAAATATACGACGCGAGTGTTGATTCAACAGAAATCAAAGGTTTCCACACTGGGTTCCAGAAATTATCTTTAGCCAGTCGGTACATAGGTAATTTACGTACTTAAAGTATACGCCTACTTGAACGCGTTAGTTATACTTCACGTGTACTTTATTATACACTGCGTCACTTTACTTACTTCTCATCACTGCTTGGTTCAAGTCTGCATTAGTATTCCTTACGCTGTAGAAGCAGTCGCTCAAGTTTATAGTTCGAATAACATAGATGATGTTGATCTCAGTTTATTCACCACAAAGAAATGGCATACATTCACTAATCGGTAACTGTAATGTCAACAATTCATGCGACATAATTTCAACTTGCAGTAACCCGATCATCGGACAAAAGGTCGCTAAGAGTCCTGTTCCTTTGGCAGCATTAATTTCAGGCGTTAGGACGCTCTGTAGTCTATTCCCGGCAATTTACTCGCCGGTCGTCTGCCATTGTGATTGAGTGAATAAACAGAGAGTACGTTAAAAAAAACTGATGCAATGAGCCAGTCAGTTGGAGTGCCTAGTTTAATGCACATGTTAACCCGATGTTAACGAACATGGACCGGCTCGGTGTACTGAGTCTGAAACGACGCCACACAATTTCGCGCCACTTTTGTAGTCATTCATTATTATTAATTTACTTCTTTTTCAAAAAACTATGCACCAATAGGACAAGCATTATCGGATAAGACAAAAATAGCGGGTAAAAACGGCTGTGCCAGGTTTTATTGTGGCAATGCCAGGTTTTACCGCTGGCATTGCCAAAAATGCGTTGCCACTGCCAGTTGGCGCTGCCAGTGGCAATTGCCATTGCCAGGTTTTACCCCCTGCCCCTGCGGTTTAATGCATGCGTGCATAGAAAAATGCATCACTGGTGTTCAGCACTGAACGGTAGACTGTAAATCCATTTCAAGTGGCCTAAGAGAACACTGTTCTTGCCTGTTTACTTCGGTTTTTGATTCTGTAGCCGGAAACGCCACCCTGCTCATTCCCAAGGTTGCAAGTACCGGGCTGAAAAGTTCGCACGCTTAGCCGTCCAGGTGTTCACGTATCGCAAAAATTCTGCACGCAGCACCACTGATGTGTAGTGTTGCCATCATCTATCGGCACATGATCTTCCGAGGACAAATTAAAGTTCATTAAAACTGGACCTAGTCAGACGTATAGGAGCTATGTGGTATTCCTTGAGTCGGGCTCATGGTAACTTCAACGTTCTAACGTGCAGATACTCGTGCAACGGCAATTAAAGGTCTTTTGGATCCAAGATATGAAATGTCTAAATTGCTGCCCCCAGCAATGCACTCTGGCTATACATAATGTTATGAAACACGATTACTCATTTTACTAATCATGCAGTTCGGACGACAAATCTGACATACAGTGTGTTAGGGCCGAAATGCAGCAACTCGTTCAACACGCTGCTGCAAAACGGAGGTAAACGCATCACTCGGTTTTGAACTTCCTTCTGATAGTCCCTTCACCTAGGTCTCTTTCACATGCAAGCAATTGAGAGGCAGACCCTATCGTAAATGGTGCGATAATTTAGTATGGAAGGCACCAGCTTTAAAAATACACTGGACCCTTGCATTGCAGTTTTCGATTCTGCGCTTAAAATTAGTTTTAAAAACCGAAGCTGTTCCAATTCGTTGATTGTTGTTTTCACCCGATAGAGCAGTCATTCTGGCACTTGAAAGCGGCATTAATCATCTATATCGTGCACTCTGTGGTTTGGTGGTGGCTGGTGAAACGGCGGCTCTGTAAAAAATAGCCACTGGGACACTTGACCTTTATTTGGAAAACACGTCGAGGCCCCACCTGCTCTACTTTGAGAAAGAATCGTCGGCAAGGAGCACCTGCACTGTTTTGGTTCAGCAGTTGCGTCTTCAGTAAAAACTTTGGATGCAGGAGAAGCTAAAACACCCCCGGCCGCTTCCAATTTTTTGTTCGCTTATGCCTTATGGTGAAATAATCACCAGAGTTTGCTGTTCGCCTACGTGAAGTCGACGCGCCTGATCTAGGTCGTGAGGCTTTATTCAGTATGTACAACTCTTTCCCTGTTTTTCTACCCGGTAGGGATAACTGGAAAAGTATACCCACAAGGCAGCACGGGAAGTTTTGCAAATCCCACTATTTACAATAGTGGTCTATGGAAGCTAGTGGTTTTCAGTCGCCACCATCACCTTCGTCCGGGGGTCGAAGAGCAATTACTTGAGCTCCAAAAGGAAGTGTGTCCACGCTCTTTCGAAGAATGTAACTGGGGTACCAATCCATGCAGTCGGCGATTTTTTCAGCGCCTGATATATACACCGTGATATAAAAATACCCCCGCCACCGTCCATTCCTGAGGGCATATCTTTCCGAAGATCATAACCAGGCTCAAGAAAGGATGTTCACAAGATGCAGGGCAAAATGTTCTACTAACAAGGGTTTAAGAAAAAGCTCTAAAGTTCTACAAGGCAGGGATAAGTCCTGTTTTATGCTTTTGCTGCATTTCGGCCCTAACACACTGTATGTATATCGTTCATATTAAGAATTCATGGTGCACACCGTATGTTTTGTTTTGTAAATAATTGTGTCTCCTGTACTGATATAATTCTTTGACCAAGTTAAGACCTTTATCGAAGCAACGATTCGCGGCCATTTCAACCTTCAATAAGTCCCCCTGCCATTTCAACATGACCGGTTTTTGACGCATAGATGAGCAGCTTACAATAATTTCTCTGATCTTTGGCAAAAACTTTCGATCGTCAAGCACACTAAATT
Source organism: Paramacrobiotus richtersi (assembly GCA_034698045.1). Taxonomy (NCBI): domain Eukaryota; kingdom Metazoa; phylum Tardigrada; class Eutardigrada; order Parachela; family Macrobiotidae; genus Paramacrobiotus; species Paramacrobiotus richtersi. Next base: position 22,344 of record JAQGAU010000232.1, read on the forward strand.
CGGTCATAGTACTTCACGTTGCTTGACCAGGATAGTCATGATACTATGTATGTAGCCTGTTGTTGTGACTGCTCTTAACCCTGCACGTCTGTCAGTTTTATTTATCATAATTTCTACATTAAATTACTGTAACATGTAAATAAAAGGCCGACAGTGGAGTGATTTTCCCTCTTGAATTTATTTAATTTTGCTGTGTCATTACCACCAAAGAAGTTCAAAGTGCTTACTGTAAACTGTGCACAAGAATTCAAAGCGCTGTCATTACGTTTATCAAATATAGCGTTGCTGCTGCATGCATTAGGTGTACGAAAATTCTTATAAAGCTTTCTGTTGGCATATTTACAGCAGAATCACAGATTTTGAACTTATTATGTTCAGAAAATATCTCCTGAAACATCTGTGCATAAACAAGCAAGCAAACTGCAATGCTAGTGTCGATTTGTTTTCGACGCACTCGAAGTCTCAAACTCGCAATATCGCCGTATGCTGTTGCTTTAATTTAGTGCATCAATCTTGAATCGATGTTATATTATTCCCGAGTTCTGCACTGATTTAGTTTGACTGATAGCGTTGAAAATGAAATGCTTATCCCAGGCATATTTTCTTTATTTTGCCCTTGGCATTGCGGTAGGCCCGTAATATCTACTTTTGGGGCGGGGGGAGCGTGCGCGGGGGGCAAATTTTTGTCAATTTTTCGCGCGGGGGGCACACAATTTTCTCAAGTCCGCGGGGGACGGATGAAAAAAAATGATCAAAAAAATGATCAAAAAAATTCCGAACTTCAGAAATTTAAGCTTGCGATTTGAGCGGTAATTCTGAAATTGTAAATTAGGAAGCTTTTTGAATTTTTAAGCGGTAAACAAATAAAAACCTGAATGTCAATCAACTTATTTAGCTAATTTTTGCAGTAAACCTTTTAAAATTCGCAAAAAATAAGCGAGAACATCTTTTCGGATCAGAAACCGAAGGAGTGTAAATTTTTCGGTACTGCCTTGAAAAAGCTGCCTTATATATGTTCATCAATTATTACGAAATGGGAATCGCAAATGGATTTTGTCAGTGCAGATTACTGCAAGGTTCAGAATTTAATGACTCGGTAAAAAGATTTCTTCTTACTGCACCTGACAATTACTGGTCAAAAGAGACTATGTTCATTCTAAAATGTACATCATGGTCAACTTCTGGCAAGATATATTGACGGTTTATTACAGGCACGGTATTGCAGACCAGACGCGATGACGCCCTCCAGACCAAAGCAAATGCCACGTGGCTGATGCGGGGCGCTGATACTTTGTGGTCCATTAATAACACGGACAATGCCGCTAGTGTACGGAACATGGAAGACGGTGTGTTGGAGGTCCAAGAACTTAACGGAACAAAAGATTCATTTGGCGAACTTTCATGGGTTCTATCAAAGAAAAGTGGTCTCCAGCATGCGGTCACTTTCGAGATGGCAGGATACTACCCGATTACCCTCCGAAATGTGCAGCTGGACGGAAACTCAGATATGATAACCACATTTACTGTTCATTTTGGAGCCTTTACTGTTCATTTCCAGGCGATTTACCGGGTCAGGAACAGCTAAGGGAACGCTTCACGACTGGTTAAAATACCTCCGTAACGGACTACAAGGCGTATCATTAGATTTCCGGAGCGATATGAACAGTTACAATGGGACTGTAGTGGAAAGTGTGACGACGTCGGCAGATGGCACTTGGAGCGTGACCCTTCCTGGAGGGCATTACTTGGCGACAGCCTCTAAGAGCGGTTACATAAGGTGCCTTTCACGGTAATCACCATTGGCGGGAAAAGTAGACAGTATGGCGTGAGAGGAATGTCACCGATCTTAAACAATGGCAAAATTCGAATTGTCTCACAAGCGGAGGATTCGCATGAGACGGGCTTTGGCTGCCCGTTCATGATCGAGGCCCCATCGAAGGCACATCCGAACGCGCCCACATACGCGCAAATAAACACAAATTCCAGGGTAATTTTGTTCGATACGAACGGGATTCGTGGGGTATCGGAAGCGTCCTAATTGAGAAGCAGCTGGCCGGCATTAACCGCATCATCATTTCCAACTGGTATCAGGTTTGTTGTGATCCTCGCAACCGCACCTCGTGGGATATGGCCAACTCAGGTGTCACCGTTCAGGTGTTCACTGGGAACAAGTTATGGGCGCAGTATTTCGTGCCAAATCGTCCGGGCAATGTGTGGAGGGTCGCGGAAATTAACGGAACATACCTCGAGAGCGGTGGGCGGTGGCAGTACTGGACATCTCATCCTGTATGGCTGACTAATCGCCTTCAGCAGCGCTAACTGCAGCATATGCAGGCAACTAGTCGCATTATCAGCAGCCGCCGCTTCGCACCGCCGCTCCGCGACCGCCGGCGGCACCCCTTTTGGCGCCGACCGGTTGGCCCTCAGTCAGGCGGCAACGACCCCAGAACAAAACAGTCAATAAAAACATATTCCATTGTTTTTACAGATAACAAAGAGGAATCGCCCAATTGTTAAGACACGGAAAGTTAACCTTTATTAGTGTTAACTATTTTGTTACTATGTAATATCAGACAATCCCAATTAATTTGCCCCATCCGGCGATATTCCTTGATATAGGCCCAATCAATGGCCCGCTCTTCCAGCACATTCGGCATGGCGCCGAACAGAACTAACTGTACCTGGCGGTCGGGCACCTGGGGCGGGGCGTTGTACGTCTGCCCATCCTTCTTCGGTTTCAAGCCAGCCGCGGCAGCACGTTGACCGGGACCTCCATGCCACGCTGTCCTTCTTGCTTGTCGGTCCTAATTGGTCAGCTGTTGACGGCCTGGTGGGTGACGAGGCCTGATTAATCAACTCCGGGATTGTCAATACAATTCTGCGCACTGACCGACAATAAAACGGCAACTCCAAGTAATTTTACAACATTACTTGCGTGGAATAGTATACGCTGCAAATTATAATTCCAGGGCCATTGAAATCAGTGTCTCGTAATATTTTCATTCAGTAATATAATAATTCGACAGAACAGGCTGAACTTCCGCTGGTTTATGTCTATTCGCTGTGCTAGGGTGCCTCCAACGGGCCCTCGCAACTCTAGTATCGGCGCTTAGTGCTTCTCATTACATTAACAAGATCGGTGGGAACTGCACGGTTTCATTAAGAATTTCAATACTGAGCACTGATTTCCCGAACATCATCGACCTTGAACCTCTTCGAAGTGTTATTGTCTAGTTACGTAGTCAGTTCCAGTTCAAACTCCAGCTTGCATTATGAGTTGAGTTGGAACTGGAGTTTGACGATGTTTCGGGCTTTTCGGCAAATCCGTGTTAAACAGTATCTGCTCGAATCACTTCATACTGGCGCTTTGCAGAACAGAGCAGTCACTGCAATACAACTTCTGAGTTCTGACCGTTGAAGAACTGTTACTTGTTAGGCAGAGAAGGTGGCAGGCTGCAGCTACAGTAATATATTATCATGCGCTGTAGACAGAGTCTGCGCAATGCGCTAAATGACAGATCATTAATTGACTAGACGGATCGAACTGATTAGAAGCTAGGTAGTATTACCAACAATTTCTTGGTATTACCGGTAGTAGGCTCGGTACAGTGCCTGCAAGGCTGCAAGCTCATAAAATATTGGCACAGTCTGTGCTTATCACAGCGTACAAGATATAATGTTGCAGTTCCACGTTAGTAGTGACGTTACATACGATAACAATAGTTTCAAATTGCCTGGATTTACCTTTTGCCTTTAAAGTTTTTCCTTCCGGGAAGCGCGCACCTCTTGCTAAAATGTGGGAGCAGCTTCGTGAAGAGATAGACCGGGAATTTTCTCAACGTAAATCCATCCACCGCAGTGAATGTGATCCCCCAATTCGCCTGCCTAACGAGCCTGAATCTGACACAGTTCACGTTCGTGGGGAAGATGGGAGTTTCAAGCAGGGAAGAACTGTCGACTGTGCCAAGGGGGCCTACTGATCCACCTTCAATACGAGGAAAACCCCGCTTTGTGTCTTTCGGGGAGATTTATCTACATCAACTGTCATTTAGCAGGGAAGTCATATTTGAAGGAAAACAGATCCCAGTGGAAGTGCTGATGCGACGGCACTCCGACGGGAACAAGGCGTGGTACCCGGGAACACTGATCCTTAAGGAGTCTCGCTTCAGTGCTGCCAGTTACTGTTTAGACGACGTTACGATGCCAGAAGATGCCAAGATTGTTGTTGTATCTCCGCGGCGCATCCGAAAGGGACTAGCCGAGGATGAACTGAATGCGTTGCGTGTGACAAATGGACATTTCATCAAGCAGAGACTTTACCTGCCGAAAGTGTTCTGGCATGGTGCGGCGTTTGCGCAGGACATGTTGGCTGTTTTGAATCAGCGACGCCCATCAACAACCGATCGTACCAGGACGTTAATCAGGGCAGTGCGCATGGATGGCAAGTCGTTGACGTGTATTCGAATCGGACATGACATTGTTCCGAAGGAACAATAGAACCACAGTTTAAGTCTAAGTTTCTCTCTTAAATTTCTCTACCATTCCTTCGTGACCGCCGCTAATGGGTGTTGTACTGCTACGCAGTAAAAAAGATAGGTCTGAGTCCGTTCGCCTGACGACACAGTGTTTTTTTGCTGACTTGATAAATTCCGGATCCGCTTGACACTTCGTCTTGAAATGACACCGTCAAAGCAATTTTATTTAGCAAATAGAGCTTATCAACAAACGTTACCCACTTTAGTTTAATACCATGTTCAGCCTTGTGATTCGGTAATAACGTGGTCTGCTAAGTGCATTCATCCTAAAATATCGGCTAGTTATATAAATTAGTAAACTTGCGTTATAGTGAACCTGGTTTCCATCAGATCTGCTTTTTGTTTTTCTGATTTCCGAACGCTAGGGTCGGAATCCAGGTGGTCGGTTAACATCAAAGAGCAGTGAGGGCACCGAGAAATGCATGCGCTTTGGCATTGGAGATTGTTTTCCGCTTAGATTGTGGATTCTGTGACAGTTTCTGTCCCTTTTTCAGTCAGATGCCTTGCGAAAAGTGTTACTCGCGGCCGCAAGAGAATGCATCCCACCGAAAAAGACGGCCTCATACTTTCCACAAAGAAAGCGCAAGTTGTTAGAGTCTGGATCCGAGTCGGAAATTGAGTTCGCTTCATCGCCAGCAAAGGAAGCCCAAACTGATACTTCGAATGCAATCTGCGGCATCAAGCGATTTCCACCCAATCTAACCCCACCCAGTCTTGCATCTTCGAACAGTTCAACAGCGCCGACCAGTGCCGTCTGCGCCAAGTTTGTGCTGCTTGGAAGCTAATTCTCACACGCTCATATATCCTGCGCATCCAGTACGAAAACTTGGGCCAGAACATCAGATCGGTGGCCAGCCTGCACCACGGCTGGACTTTCTAGACCCGGATCGTTCTAAACGTGGGCGTGGAACCCCTCGATAAGCCATTGCTGTGTGGCGGGCGTTTGTTCCGGGCTCTTGTACATCAGTGCGGGCACCTTCTTGTGGAGACCGTTATCCTGGCCGATATCTCGTGTAAGGTGACCGATGGGACAAGCGACGGCTTTGCAAATCTGTTTGCTTGTTTTTTCGACGAGCTGAACGATATGACGGTTGCCTGCCACAATCTGGTGCTGCGTAAGGACAAGGTGAACATTCGCATCCGTAATTCACCATTGAAAGCAACATTTGTGTATATTGCAGCCGCACGAACCAGTGGGTTACTTTCTGTCAAGGATTTATGGAGTCGAATCAACGACAGTTTGCTTGCTCTGGCCGATATACAGTGGCAACAGTTATCGGATTGTATCAGTGCCTTTCGCCAGCAACCTGAATACAACCATATCTAAAAACTGTACGTGTAAGTAAGTCAGCAGAATTTAGTCAGTAAACGGAATTTCAATCGGATGTATGAACGTAGCAACTAACAGCATGTCGACTACCACCGGAAAGATTAAGCCGCATGTTTGCTTGATACAATTTTTAACAACCTAGACCGTGGAGAGAAAAACTGACTTTACATACCACTGCAATTGTTTCCTTATTATTCACTCGCAGCGGGGTCTCACTTGGATTGGGTTTATATTCGCCAAAGCACTGTCCTTTATTTGCAGGTTCTCAATGACAGACAGAGCGGTGATCCGCGGGATGATGTGAATTATCGCGGCCGCGAATGGACTGCAGCTGACCTGGACACACTGGATTTGCGGGAACTGAGTAAACTGACTCTGCACAGTCTGGCTGCGCTGGATAGTTCGACCGCCATGATCGCACGATTCCTTTTTTTGTGGTAACACATCGTGGATTAGTTACGCACCTCTATGCACTTTGGTCGTGAAATCACTAAATTACTATTTCGGTCTTGGTGTGTTGGGTTGGCGGGGCGGATTGAACTTGGAATGTCATTTCGCGATCTATTGGACTTGGTCATCTGTCCGTACACATGTGACCAATTTTACGTTATCTTTGTGAGCCTAATTGAACAGACATACATCGAGTGCGTATCTATAGCGTTGAGTTATTTTTTTCTGACTTGTGGACCAAAGTCTGTGTGTGGACCAAAGACCAGAATTAAACTGGGACTGTGTTGAACTAAGACGGGTAAAAATGTCCCTTACACTACTGTATAAATTGCATTTTGGCCTGATTCCTCTTGGTGACCTGTTTGTTTTGCCTTATGTACCAGTGGTTTTTGCTGTTGAGTGTATTGCAGGAAACACGCGCTCACTGGACCGGCTGTTGCAACATCCGCACCCACTGAAACCGGCTCCTTCTACTGCCTGTGGAATAACCGTTTCCTGCTCTGATGGATCTACAGCAGTGTCTCGACTGACTGCGTTGTGGAATGAAATTGACCTGCCTCCCGCCGCTTATGGATCGCTAAGCGCATTCCGAAATGCGCTGGATGACATACCCTGGACATAACTGTCGTGGACAAAGAAACATTTGATCTCTTTTTGACTACTTATGTGCATGCTTGAGTATTCTTTGATCCACGCATGTTTCTTTCATATGTTTTTGTTACCTTTTTCCTTGTGCTATGAGTTGAATCGTGATGTCCGCCCAAGTTTGAAGTGCTGTCTGTTGCCTAAGGGGGCTTCGCCCCGTCGCAAAAGATATTAAACCATTATTACTATAAAGTCCCACACTGCCTGTTTCGCAGAGGTCTTCGTATAATTTAGACCGAGAATGTCCACAACATGAATGCTTTACACAGTTGACCATTCGCTGCTAAATTTTCAGTCGTGAGTAAGACATAATAAACTTAAAGCAACCTTTCGAGATACAATAATGAGTAAAAGAATGCAAAGCGGCCAGTGGCTGCTTTATCCTCTGTATCATGCGTTTCGCAGATCCGTTGCGACGGTACCCAGTGTTATCAAAATTTCACAAACAATTTCTGCCTGAATAACTGCGAGCCTGCGTCAGTTTTGCTGACACTTTCAGGAACCGGCAGGTAAAAAATACAACGTGCTTTTGGAATTGGTTTTCTGCGTTTCGACCGGTATTTCTCCGGCTTGTAAATGCGTATCCTCAAGGCATTGGTGCACAAGATTTCCAAAGGATTTCTCGTTGCTGTAAGCGCTGCTTTGACTTGTTTGCGTACTTCTGATGCCAGTTAAAACATTGTCGCTCTTAATGTGTATCAGCGTCAGGTCAGCTTCTTTTTGATTACCATATGGTGGCGATACCGAATATGGAAACCACAATGAAATATCTGTTGTTGTCTGAAACTGTAATTAAATGTTTAAGTCAACTCTGTTCAGCGCGCGCCTTACCTGCAAGTAAGTGATACTGACGGAAATCTCTGACTGTGTAAGCTCTTAAGAACGTATTGCAATTGCTGCTAATGCTCAGTTTGCGTTCAGAAGCGTTAAAAACTGCTTTCCAGTCTAGCGGTCTCTGCGGGTAAGCTACTTTACCGACGGTAGGCAATTGTCTCAGACAACTTCTCTGGATACTGGAATTCTTGTCAGAACAGTAGCAAAGCCTCTGCTTAACTGTACAGTAGCAAAGTCTCTGCTTAACTGTTTTCAGTGCGAAGCCTACAGTAGCCGGCTAGGCAGAAATGACAAGGTTTTTCCAGCGGACTTCGCACATTTTAATGCTAATCGCAGCTATTTGACCTGACTACCTTTCGCAGATTGGAAAGACTTTATCCATCCGGATGTTCTGGTCTCGCTTGACAATGATCAGTCGCGATACGACAGCGAAATGGTGGAAGGGGACATTTCTGGAATCGAAGCCGGACAAGTAATTAATTGTATCTCTTGCAGACGAGCAAGGGGACGACACGAGATATTAAATGTACGGAAAGTAGTGTAAGCAATGCTAATTGTACTTGTAAAACCAGCGAGCAGCTTGGGCTTAATTGACTTTTTAGCTGCTAACATCTCGTGTCGTCCCCATGCAAGCCACAAAGGAATCTTTACTGTTGTTTTTAACGTTGCACGCTGGATATAGTGCACAGTGATTGCTGCAATTTGTAGAGGCCTACACAGGCAGCAGCAAACGCACTGAATGACAAGGATTCACTGTGGCCAAACAATACGCTACCGTACGATTTTAGCACGCAGAGATTCGCCAGCTTCGGTAGATAACCGTAGATTCCCTCAACAATTATGTTAATGTACAAACGTGTGCCGTTTGCGTGAATTCGACAGTGTTCAGGTGTTTCCGATCGCAGAATGGTAGAAGAGGCAATGCAACTTATGATGCTACATACCGGGCAATGTGTGAGATTTGCAACGCGGACAACGGAGGATGCTTATATCCGGTTTCAAAAAGGAATCCAGTAAGATTCGTGTTTCTACTTCGTCCACATGCGAATTAAAACGTTGGCTAGATCTTTCTCAAATATTGGACGCACTGGCGGCAAACAAGTGATATCACTGTCATCTGGCTGCCTTTTGCGTCACGGATGTATCCAACACGAGATAATGCACGCTCTTGGGTTCTACCACGAACAATCGCGAATGGACCGTGACGATTATGTGATAATAAATTTCGACAACATCGCAAAGAGTAGGGTTCGACGTGCAAGTCCATCGAAAGGAAAGTGTTTGCATTTGCAATTTTTGATACAGGCGACCAAAATCAATTTGAGAAACATACAGCCGGGCTTACGTACAATCTGCCATACGACTACGAATCCGTTATGCACTATGAGCTCAATGCCTTTGCGCAAGACAGCAACCTGCCAACAATACTACCAAAATCAGGAAGGCCCAAGCTGGGACAGCAGGAGGGTCTGAGTCCGCTGGATGTGGTCAGAATTCTTCGGCGCTTCAAGTGCAGCACTCCGCCTGCCAAAACATTTCTGGAATTGGTCATCCCCAAAGTCCAGCAGCTGGAGACCGGCAGAAACGGCTCTGGCAAAAATCATCACACCATACCTGATCCAGGTAAAACGACTCTGTGCATGTCAGTGTGTACAGTTTAGACTATATAGTCTAAAGTGTGGCTGACCAGTGACGTGATGGTGGTTCTGGCTAGTCTGCGTTTCGAAGATGAAAGTCCGCTGTCACGTGAGGATACTTAAATGGTCAGCCCTTTACCAATCTAGCAAGCATTAACTTTAACATTAATTTTAGGAACACACGGAGTTATAGGTAGTTGTGAAGAACGATCGTGATTCGTGAAGCAGCAGCCGCCGTTTTCCATAATCTAGCAGTAGTAAGGGAAGAATAGTTACGGTACTAGCAGAATGCTGACGACTGACGAGCCTGTCAAACTTAGCAAGCTCTCTAATCTCTATGCAGCTGCTCTGCTTGCCAGATACGAGTTAGTCGAGAAACCATCTTTATTCTTATCTAGATTTTAGATCTATCTAGATTTTAGATCTATAATACGCACGGCCGCCCCGTAACATCAAAATCTGAATAACCGCTACACAAAACCAAAAACCGACGACACCTCTGGATTCGCTGCATCGCAAAACTACGTCACATGACATTTTAACAAAAAACATTTTACCGGCACGCCGGCAATTCAATTTAATGTCAAAATTTGAAGGTCACCTTGAACATATTTGACTAGAAAAATTTCTTGCTGAGAACAAAAACATCAAGCACTTCTATGGACAAATAAAATTATGGTTATGTTAACGGTCATCATTAATAACGGACTTGAAAATTTCGGCACGTGAAACCGAAAGGCATCAAAGTTCAGAGAGAACTGGCTAATTACTTTTTGGCGTTTACGCTCACTCACGATGCTAAATGCGTAAAAATATTACTGTTTGGTAATGAATAACAACAATGAAAATATCAAAAAATGTGTGTTGTTGCAACAATTGGCTTGTCGACCCATCAAAGCAAAGGTCAGCTAAAAAATTGTGCCGGAACTTAGAAAATCACCGGCTTTATCCGAGCATATTTCCCGGCAGCGCAAAAAAATAACCATGTTTTCATCAGTTCTTCTTTGCCGAGTAATACCATGTGACCGATCTTATCCAGATAGTTCTGCCGGAATGTTGCGAACAAATTAACAACACAGATACGAGTCATATGAGAATTACGTACGGATGAAACAGGTTATTAACTGGGATCGGGCAAAGTTGTTCAGGGGAGATTGTTCATTTAATGGTGAAAATGCGTTTAAGGCATGCGTAAACGCATTTTAGCGTAAACTTTAGGCCCATAAAATTTGCATTGTCCGCTGTTCGACCGCAACAAAAAACATGTAATCAAACAAAACGTTTGCAGAACGTTACAGAACACACAGCCACGAATCCTACCGAAAAGTCGTGTAGACTTTATGAACACCATGGAACTGGACAAATTAAGCAGAAGGAAACAGCCATTCACGAAAGTTCAGTCTTGCAAACTTCGCATTGTCCTGTTCAGAAATTTTTAATGCAACCAGAATGGAATCGCGAGTAATTTTTCGAATTGTTCCCGATTACGAACGGCGGGAAGCTAGAATTTTTCCAGCAAGTTCAAACAGAAATAAATTTAAATAAACCGAACACACGAAACATAGCTGACCGGAAGCAGGGGATAGAAATAAGATTAGCAAGCTAACTGTTGTGGCAACCGTCTGGCCTGACATAGGACAAAACACGTACCGTACGTTTGACAGAAGCAGGACGAAGCAAAAGTAATACTAAAAGCGTTTTGTAGCGGCGCTGCGGCAATTGTCGACCAGTTAATAGCAACAATGTCTCAAGCGAAACCGAGGAAATAAGTAACCAAGGAAATTCGCTTAAAAATGATTAAACCGCAATGAGGCATTCGCAACCGTCGATCAAACCGTAAGATCCTTT
>JAQGAU010000233.1:0-33590 GCA_034698045.1 Paramacrobiotus richtersi
GTGATTGCGCCACAGCCGGATGCTGCGCGCACAATTCGTTTTCACTTTCGTCCATGTTGGTCCTTTGACAACCAAAAGCAATAGCGTACCAAGTTTTATTGATTCAGACCACGCGCACAAAAAATTCAAACCCATACATACTGAAACTACAGGTCACTCGCCTTAACGCGAAAACTTTGACCTACTGAGTTTTCGCGCTGTAAAATTAGAATGACAGTTGTTCCAAAAGTGGTTGCAGAAATCGTATCAGTCCTTAAAGTTTTACATTTCTAACTAACTCTGCTACAGTTTCAATAACGCAAAAAGTCAGAAAAGAGATAAACTGCAGCACACTCGCCATCGCAGCTTTAAGCTGTCATTAATTACTGTTTATGCTTACCGCGTGCTGTCCGGTCGGATAACGTGTTACCCAGTATCGGTCCCGCAGAGTAAACCAGGCAACAATAGTTCTTGACACCTACAAAGGACACGTAACGCTTACGACTTTTTCAGGGTAGGGCAGTTTCTGTTGCGGGTTTATGTCCCTTTATTCGATCAAGAAACTGACATCGGATTCTTAATCAGCGAACGCAATTTATGCGTCGATTACAATGCAGAGTTAGAAATGATGTGTTCTCGAATGCGTGCTAATGATTTTAGATGTTTCTAATGTTCGAATTTTTCATAAACTTTAGATTGTCTCATGCGCGGGCTTTCAGATCGGGTTCAGTGTTACGTAACCTGGTAATCAACTGATTTCCAACAGCTAGCAATACAACATACACTAAACCCTGATAAACTAAACCAAACCACTAGTAAAAAAACGGCAGAGTACCTCTTGCGAACTACGTTCAGCCACCGTCACGAGAGCGAATACCATCCAAATGTAGAAGAAATTCTTCAAGACAACTGCTGTGGCATATCCTGGAATAGCGAAACTATTGTAATTCTGCATGATGCTGGCGACAGTTTGGGCCACAGTCAAAATGGCGGCGAACAGAAGGGTCACAATCGTCCCTCCCAGACTGTGCTCCAGCTCATCGTAGAGAGCCAACAGCTGCCGATGATCCCCACGGAATCTTCTCACAATATCGAGCACCTCTTCGTCTGAAGCAGTCGCTAGGCCTTCTGTCACGGCGGCCAATGCGTGGTTCAAGCGTTTATTCGCCGCCCGAAATGACCGAAATATACATACTAATGTGGCAAAGCTAAGATAAAGGATAAAACCGCTGCCCACCGTCAAGAAGGCCATGATACATTCATAGATTAAGCTAGAAGTTTGGAATAAAGCGTACGGCCGTCTGCGGGCGGCGGAGGTTGTCTACAATGGACAAGACAAAGGTCAACGACGAGGCGAATAGCGCGGCGCAACACCGAGGCACCTGCGATATTACGGCAGTGCGAGAGCGGAACAAGTCGTTCAGGGTGCGGTAAACAGCTAACTGCTGACCGCCGAAGTATGTGACCATGGCCAAACTGCAGAACGCGGTGGTGGATATTGTTTGCGTTTCCGTAAGGAATACCGCACACAATACGGGACTGTAATTGGAACATTTACTAGCTAAGTTAGCGGCGATGTTTTGGCTATAATCAGTCCAATCGGCCACTACAAAGAGTCCGACCACACACAGCAAACGTGCTTTCCCAAGCCGACGCGCAGAGTCGATATTTCAAATGTTTCTTATGAGTGATAGCATTCTCATTGCGTCGTTCGTACCGCAGTGCTGTAACAATCCGCGAAACACAAGTAGTTTTAAAAGGTTTGAGTTCACGTTTAGAAAGAGTATCGCAACTGGCAAAAGCACAGAGACTGAAAGCGATATAACGCAAAGTCGCGTCTGACAAACTTGGAAGATGGAAAGTGAGCGGTATCGTCAGGTCCGCATCAGCAGTAACGGCACAAACATATTTCCTGCCTTAGGGAAGGGCACAACATGATGAGCAGTTTTATGTTTCCGTTCTAATGATCTGGGACACCGCGATCTTGCCCGTACATATTGCCAAGAAATGAAATATGTTTTGCACGTACAGCAATAAAGCCGCTAAGGCGCTTACTGTACAGTCCAGATTTATGGTTATATGCAAATTCAGTCCTATCTGTCCCGTTGTTATGTGCAGGTTCTTTTGTCAAATGGCTGCGCCTACGTTGCAGTTATGTCATTCGGAAGTAATAATTGTGCTGACGCGCAGTTTCAGATCAAAAAAAAATATATATAAATATATACATAATATATACACATATATCTAGAATCTAGATCTATAAAAAGCGCGGCCGCCCCGTAACATCAAAATCTGACTAACCAGAAACTAAAACGGAAAACCAATGTCATATTCGGATTCCCCATAGTCGACAACTGCGTCACATGACATTTTATTTTGAATATTTTAATCCGGCGTTAAACAAGCGATGAGAGTAGTTTAGCCGATTCCTGTTCAAGGTCACCTTGAAAGTCGCTATACTTCAAAGATACGTTTGCTGAGAAAATGAAGGTATAGACTAAACCAACTGACCAAAAAAACATGAGCTAAACAGGTAAGTTTAAAACGCGACGGCAAGAAAGCAATTTAGTTTGCGCTTTAGAATTTTTGTTACAGTACAAACGCAAAAGCGGTTAAAGAAACTGAGAATGACCCGAGTGAGATAAACTGAGAAACTTCTTAAAAAAATCTTGCATTATTTAAGGAAAATAATACATTCACTGATCAACGAGACTCTGGTTGAACAATGACCGCTTAGCCGACCAAAATCAACAGTAAAAAGCTTTCTCTGACTATGCTCGCCAAATCAAAAAACCAAAATACCGTAAATGAAAGTAGCAACAAGTTCGCGAGCAAACCGAATATGGATCTCAAGAAACCCTGAGGCGGCAGCCGAAAGTGTTTCTTGTATATATATATATGGCTGCTGTAAACTACATTAACGTTACATTTACAAACATTATGATAAACATCGCGGCTGTAGGTTCTTGTACAAACGGTTAGCATTTTATTGTGATGGGTAACTTGTAAGTTTGATCTAACGTTAGTGGCAAAACATAGAACGACACCCGTGAGTTCGCTTAAAACTACATGTATAACTCCGTGCGTGCACATGCGAATGTTAGGCTTTTGCAGCCGGTATCAGCTGCGCAGTGCACAATAAAACTGCACAAGTACACATTCATTGCGCCTGCAGGTTACGCACTGGTAGAATTATCTAGCGGCACAAAAGCAACTCGTGCTGCGACGTACTTAACACAAAAACCGGTACTTTGGGCCGCAGGGTTGCTGGTGCACGTTTCTCCTGGACTTTGCCTCGACATATCACAGCCGTGATTACCAACAGACGTCAAACCCGACACGTTTCCACTGTTTGTAAAACATCTATGCGGATGCAACCCGGATGTTTGCATAGCCTTATCGCTGACTTTATCGCCTACAGTTTTACCAAGCGCTCGTACGTATAACAGAAACATCATAGCAGAAACTGCGTCTGCAGTTTTCTACAAGCTTGCATTCTCAAACATTTACTGTGCGAACTGTACAGAAATTAGGGTACACCATGCATCCAGCGCGAATACCATTCCGTCTGATCCGACTGATTGATTCGTCGGGCGCGCAAGGAGAAGTCTTCCTGGCGGAACGGACCGATGGCGTTCTTCCGCGCGAGATCGCCGTGAAAAAGGCCCATTTGGACCTGAACAGCGATGCGGCAAGAGAGCAGATCAAACTGCTTGACCGAGATTTGCAGAGCATTTTGCATTTGAACCATCCTAATCTGGTGCGGCATTTGGATCACCGTAATGCCGCGGAGACAACGACGGTTACGGTGCCGGCGTACCATATCGTCATGGAGTATTGCGCTGGTAAGCAACAAGCGCTCAAATTTCGCACGATTATGCGTCAACCCCAAGCACTATATTAACAAGCAAAGCGCGCATTATAAGTGGACATTGTACTTCGTTTTTGCTATTATTTCATTCAGATTTGGTAATTTGGCTGTTGGGGCGCCGTTTCAGGCGGATTCTACGCAGTGGCGCGTATATAAATAAAGCAGGTCAAAAGTTTGCATAGTAAAATTCTTCTTGGACGGAAAAGTAACTGATAACGCCAAAAGGCATAAGAAACTGATATGAGTCGGTGAATCTTTGTTATATATTGACTAACAGTTACCACAATACTGACCAAAGTTTAAGAAAAGTGCAAAATTCAGTCTTTTTATGAAATGCGCTAGCGCACAGACTGCTACGAGTACGTATTTTGAAACGTTATGTCCTAAAACATCCAGTGCGATCTGACTTAGCTCATTCGCCCGCGTCTCCATGTTCGGTATACCTCCTAAAATTGCGGCTGGTTTACTAAATATATACATGTTCCTGATGATTACGCACCTAGTTTTAAGCAACAACATTGCCAGTTTAATTAACAACAACAATACCTAATGTATCTTTACAACAAGGAAATGCATAGTTGTTCTCGTCATGAAACACCAGAAAGTGCAGATTATATAAATGCAGCCGTTGTAATTCATAATTACCACCAACAATTGACCTTTAGGTGGGACATTACACGCCGCAGCCAAGTTCCAGATCCCCGCTGCAGTCCTCCAGAAATGGACCCGCCAGATCGTGGACGGCGTCATCTACCTCCACGACAACCAGGTCGTGCACCGTGACCTGAAAGGTGTCAACATCTTGCTGACCAGTACCGATTGGTCGACTTGCGTTATCAAGATCGCCGATCTGGGCGCGATTAAACGTCTGCTGAGCAACGCCACCCAACCGAAAGAGGTCTCCCATGGGAAAGGCACCTGGGCGTTCATGTCGCCGGAGATGATCATGGGCGACCATTCGCCGTTTAATATTGGTCGCAAGACGGACATCTGGAGTCTGGGGTGTGTTGTCCTGGAGATGGTCAGCGGGTTTCCTCGGTTCGTCAAGGTAATCACAAAAGTTTGACCATCACCAAACCAGAGCCGAGAATGGACAAACCCTACGAAATCTTGCTTTATCGTACGGTTAGGCTTAAAGAATAGCGTCTAATAATTATTCTCCAAAAAATAAAAACTCGCAGTTTCGGCGAGTTACACCCCAAAGCTTCGTTTTGGCCGACCTGTCCTGCTGATAACTGAACTATTCACGGTGAATAAGGAAATTTAAGAATGCTTCATCAAGAAGACTAACAATCGTCTAATTAGGTGGTGGACGGGAGGCAGGTGGATTTGAAGACAGACTTGGCGGCCATGTATTACATCGGTAATGGCGGCTCGCCGATTGTCCCAGACGGAATTCCGGCAGAACTGCGTAGCTTCGTGGCAGAATGTCTGCGAAGGGAGCCGATGGCTCGCCCACTAGCCACTGACCTGCCGTTGCGGCCGTTTCTAAACATGGCAAGCGTGTCGCAGTGGCCTGACCCGCGCCCCTCTCGACCATAGAACTGATTTATCGGTCTGGTAATACATATGTAAGTTTGATAAGGGGACCGTGCGGCTTTGTGCTATTGTTTTGAAATTTAAGTCCAGACAATGCGTTTATACCGTGTGTTTATGTGGTGAAGAAAACAAGGTCATGCAACTACGAAGGACATCGGCAACGTAAATGTGATTGACCTTCTTTCGCATCTGCATCAGGAAGTACGGTGTTTTTATAATAGGGTATCTTTCTACAGTCCGTGTTGTAGTTCAGCAACTGCAAGCGTACTTGTGCACCGTTATTAAACATACTCTGATCAACTGTGGTCTGTGGATGCACGGTTTTTTACAAAACGAAACATTCTTGGAAAGATCAGAACCTCCTTTTCCGTCAGTTAGAGTCTTCTGTACTTTCTCTCCAAATCAAGAACTACAAAATGTCCCGAAAGCCGTTTTTTGGTAACGAGCTTTGAATGGTTTTCTGGCGGAGTGCTACGCCAGCTGTTCATGCCACGAGAACATAATTCGACGACACGGAAAGTTCGACTACTGTTGCGCTACTCTTGATTAGTTAGCCAAGGCAAGTGTCGTCAAAATTGCATGAATGGGACACACGACAAGATTTGTCCGTTTCCCGGGATCCAGTTCGATCAAATCCACCGCCGCCCATTGTTTTTACTTCTAATCCATATCAGCATTCTGCCGGGTTTTAAAAACCTGTAAAATATGTCGATTTAAACACAGCGACAGCAGTATCGTTTATAATGACCACCTACAGTTCTTGCAAATAATGTCCCCAAGTGGCTGTATCCCGGCAAAAGTAGCGCTTCTCTGGAATTGCATTTTAAAGTACATGCTCCTGCGCGTTTCCAGGTCCGGATACTTTTCTTTTGTGACTTACAAACGGTATATATATTTGAAGCCGGCAACTAAATATAAATAACAAGAGTTTACCGCCATTCAAACAACAAAACACCGAATGGGCAGTAGAAGTACTTGTTTGTACTAGGTGCCGTGCCGCGCTCTTACTTTTCCCTCCGTGGATCTCCAACGAAATACTCGAAGTTCTGCTTGTTGAGCAGATAAAGCGCACATTCAAAAATCCCTGCACGAAGTCCCACTGCATGCTGTACAGACAGTACCAAGTACAGATTGTGGTGCGAAGTGTTGATGGTTTAAGCAGTAAACATCGGGTATCTAGTTGTCGGCAGCTTGCGTACAATGTAGACGAATTACCATTATATCTATCAATATGGAAATACAGTCAAACACCTTTACTTGTTGTTTTCACGCTCTGTTAGAACGTTTACATTTCTTCTTTCCGTCAAGGTTGTCACTGGTACCGAAATGCCAGGCGCCACCCTGCATGTTACTTTGCGCGGGAACAATTAACTCCGACCCGTTGAGAATGCACGCGCCGATGCACGGCTCTGTTGTTGCTTTTCGTAGGAACGCGCCACAGTTTTGATAGGAAGGCAGAGAGACAATGATCACCTGATCATGCTCAATCCCTTTCGCTTCCCGAAGCGAAACAAATCAGCCTTATCCAACACTTTACCTAGATTCTCTGTATTAAAGTCTACCACCTAATAATGCTAATATCAATAGTTCCATATTTCGAAACACACAGTAAAATCTAAACGAGAAAGAACCAAATGCACGCCGTGGCACGAGCGTAATGTAGCTGCGCCCCGGTGGCACGGCCAAGCCACGATCCGCTCGATATTAGGGAACACTCAATTCATCTACAGCCAGAAATGACTGATGTAATATGATACAGACTCAGTTCTACGTGGAACTCTACTTGTGCAGAAATATCATTACAAATTCAAATATTCACGTCACGTTTTGTAAATTGTACGCAGCCTAGCACAGGAGCCTTCGAGTAAATTATTTACTACTGTTTTCTTGATAGCACTATGCACGATGCTTCCACTCCTGTTCTTAAAACAGCCCAGCTAGACCCATCAGCCAACCAGAAACGGCGTCCATCGATCGCTGCACCCACGGGACCTTCAGATTGCATGAACAGTAAAACGTCACTCAGTACGAAGATAAATGTGCCCGGACCGAGATGAACTTTCATTGACTAGTGTCCAACTGTCTCCGACAAAGCATCATGCTGCACATCGATCCTTCCTTTTGAGATCATTTGCTCCAGAAACATCATCCTTTTACACTCAGGAAAGTTATCTGTGACTGTCACTGAGCATATAAGATAAGAATCAAGATACTCGTTGGTGCGTAGTGCGTACAGTTAGATGCTTCTGCCACGGTCTGTTCCCATAGTACGGCATAACGTGACATACTATGACCACACATCAGAGGCGATATTAGCCCCGGGGAAATTTCAGTGGCTGTGAAGTACTTAATTTGGGTGCTGTTGCACTATTGTACTGCCAATTGTTAAACTAAGTAAACTACGTAAATTTCTGAAATTTACGGGACTTGAGGACTCGGCACTAAGCGAATTGTCGACAAAATCGGAAGTGATATCATCACCGTCACATGAGAACCGCGTTCTAAAGAATTTTACGACAAAAGTTGTCGATGTTAATGAAAAAGGGAAATGCCCTTTGTGTTATCGGTACGGTACCGGATTCTGTCGGTCTAGATAAGATCTTCCTACTTTAACCGTTTTCTGTTGTTTTTTGTATGCCGGAATGCGTGTTTTTCACATACTATGTATAATATGGTACGACGAGTGGTGCCCACTGTTGATAGGTGCCTAATTTTGATAACAGAGTGGTAAACTGCGGGTGATTTTTTATAAACGCTAGATGTTAGATAGATTTGCTGATCATCACATAAGGAGTCCGTAGCGCAACTTTTTACGCACGGTTAGCGAAATAATGGCGAGCTACCAGGGCTTGTCAAAGTTAGGTACCTATCAACCGTGGGCACACGGCTCATTGAAATTGTTATTTAGTTTTACCGCTAATTATTTCAGAGAACTGGTAGCCCGCTTTCGTAAATTCCTCGGAAGGATGAGAAAAGTAAAGGTCATACATAACTTTTCTATACAACGGTTTACAACCCTTGGTTCCTTCTACATGAGAACGGCTGGGGAGCCTGCACCCAGTCAGAGCATCGACTTATAGTAAGACGAACTACCGAACCGATTCAACGGACGATATTGCTCCAAATTATTGAGGCCCTAAACCACCCAAACATCAGCTCAATGGAGGGGATCTTCTGCCTCTTAATCGTCATGGTCAAACCTGATCGGGCAACGATATCAGGAGTATCATAGTTCGTTACAGGCAATTTCACTTCGGCATATCGTACACTGTTTTATTATATGTTAAACGTACACGTTCTTCTGCTGATTGTCACCTACATGTGGCCAGATTTCCATAAGTACTTGTGCTTATTGATCCAGGATCACTGATCCGGATCGAAAGGGTGATCGTGCACTTGTGGAAACAGCCGATTGCGCCATCAATGGACTTGTTTTTACTCAGCTATAATCTGTGCGCGAATTTCTTGCAAGCATCGTCACGGTTCAGTATTACTTTGGCATGTAGATTATTACGTTCCCTATATATACGTTATTACGTTCCCCCTCTATATTATTACGTTCTGAGAGATAACAGCTAGAGGGATATTTTTAACTTATTCTAATTTAGCTAGCAAGCTTAACTATATCAACTATTTTATTCGCATTTTCATTTTCATTTTAACTTATTTATTTATTTTCAAGCAGACACCCCGATTCCGGGACTCGAATCTGTTTAACTCTTGCTTGGATTATTGCTTTTATTATTGGTTTAATTCTGCTAAAATGTCCAGTCCGGCATCCTGGCAAACTTCCTTTATCGAGACCATGAAATGCCTGGCTTTTTGGAGGAGGCCTAAGCGGACGAGTTTATGGGAGCAGCCAGTCGCAGTTCTTCCAAATCGCAAGACCGACGAGATCGTGGAAGAACCCGCAGAACCGTTACCCACTGACGAGGAAGTCCGGAAATCCCCTTCAAAGGTAAAACTATTGATAGTCGTCTCTTTAACCGAACACGTGTTTGACTCATGTATTTTTGACAGCGTAATTGCCAAACGCGGTGGCGAGAAATCGGAAATGGGATCACAGCACCTGAAAACCCGGGAAACTCACAACCAATCGATGTTTCTATTGAACCGAGATTCGAGGAAATCCTGGGGCATTCCAACTCGAATGAGTTGCTTGCCGTCCCGGATGGAGTGGCAGAAACCCAGCCCGAGGTAAGGACCTCTGATGTTGTAGACGGAAAATGTACTTAGGCTGGTACCTGATAATTTTGCTGACATTACAGCTGACATCACGCTTCAGCTATGCACTGCTTTTGTCTGCTGATGTGTGGTAGTAAAATAATGTAAATCATGCAAGTTGCAGTTTGCTACAGGAGTTTTTTCTCATGGCGTTTTCGGTATTTCTCTGTTTTCTCTGCCTGCACGTGCAAGCCGCGGTTTGGTTCTGCTAGCCTTGAAAGTAAAATAACAGTAACAAAGAAACTTACTCACTAAGAAACGGACTCACTAAGGAAACGCGCAGCGTCAAAGTCCTCGTTGTAATTGGACTATTGTGCTTTTGTTAGTTGCGCGAGTACCGTTTCTTTGAAAATGTTTCATAGTTAACATCCTCAACATAAGTGAACGGTTCTTGCTCAGATGCTTAATGATTGGAGCAAGATGGACTGCGCAGACAGTCGGTTTTTAATCTTTTTGGTTTATGGATCGTGGAGAGTTACTGTCTAGGTGTACAATGACACATCAATGCACAGAAGTGTTAACACCTTTGCGGTTTTTTGTAGCATCCGTGTCTTGTGGATGCCGGCCATAAGTTTTCCTACCAAATTTGGAGGGATGACTCCTGCGCAACAAATGAGTCCGTGCGGGATAGTGTCGGCAGGTACCAAAGGCATTTTCCTGGAGAAGTGTACCGACAGGGCGCTGTATCTGTCCGAGGGATAGATGGACTGCTGCAGTACGGGGTCGTGGTCGGCACAGCAGGCAGCCAGCTTCTCGTCGACTTCCTGTGCGGAAACAACAGGGTTTGCGTGGTGCCCATGCACAAAGTTTACCATCTTTCCGAAGAAAAAGCGATTAAACTTTACTGGATAGACTGCAGCACCGATAGCAGTTACCTGAATGCACCCGTGGAAGTCCTCCTCTGCGCTAAACCGGACGAGGTGTGGAAGTGGCATCCCGCACTGTGTATCCACGTTCTTCGACATGATGGTCTGCTGTATGCCGTGGTCCAAGTATTTGCAGGAGTGGAGATAGCCGGCCTAGTATGTATCCGCGCTAAGCAGATTCGAGTACCATCCGACGAGGCGGACCTGCACCGGCTAGCAGTTCATAACGTGCAGGATATTGGCCGTCAGCCCCATACGTCCCTGCCATCGGATCCACCGATTAATACAGAGCTGCCGCCGGTTATCCTAGGCGAAATCTTAGACTGCCTGGACAGTCCCGCTCAGAGGAAGCTACGGCGTGTCTGCACAGTGTGGCGGCATGTAGCTGATACTTGGTGCACAAAGAAATGTCTCCGACTGCGTGCATCTGGGATCCCGTTCCCTGAACTGGCAGATCAGCTGTGCAGTATGTGGCATGAACATACTCAGTTCCTATCACTGACGGATGCTGTAGTCCGATTTCATTCTCCTGACATGCTGGCATGGATAGAACTGGTTTCCAAAACACGCCGACATCGCCAACTCGGATGTATCGTCTTGCATGGCATGGCTTTGCATCTGATTTTCAATAATCTGCGACAGCTGAACACAGCGCTAACCAAGGAGCTGTCTTCATTTGCACCCTTGTGCCACAGCGTAATACTGAACGATGCCACCCTGGACCTGGTACCCTTCTGGCCGCATGAACAGATGACATTTAAGGTGAAGATCAAAAGGTGTCGACTTGAAATGGACAAAGGATTTTTGGCAGAAAGTGTCTGGGAGGCGATCGACGAGGCCGTGGCACGCAAACTGGCAATGAAGACTGCTGCTCGCATCCGCAAACACGGCGACAAACTTACAGGAGGAGAGCGTATAGTATGGGTATGTCATCAATAACTGCAAAAGATAAGCATAACCAGAGTAATACTAACTAAGTCTAACTTGCAGATTCTGAATAAGATACAAAGCCTGGATGATAAGGGTACGCCTGAATACCGAGGAAAGCAATGGACGCTACGGGATACACTTGCTCTGGATCCCCAGAAACTGTCCGCTTTTACCCTCTTCGCCATCGATAGTCTTGGTGATAGTAAACTCTTCGCCGTGGATAATTCTCGTGATAATTAAGTGCAAGCTTGAGATTTTTAGTTTCTTTTTTAATTTACCATTAATTTTTAACTTATGTCGCTCACGCGACATGGAATGAGTCATTGTTTTCCGGTATTTTTCAGTAAGGTTCATAGTTTTTAATTAGCCATTTTAACTAATGTCGCTACGCTTGCGCGACATGGAATAAGTCTTAGTTTTCCGGTATCTTTTAGTCACTTTTTGTTCTTTACCAGTTTGTTTCAACCCAGTATGCATTTTCTAATGTCTTAGTATTATGGATGTTTTTATGGAAAGATCACGGACCGGTTCTTGTATTAAGGATAAGGGTATGGATAATTTTGGTGATGGGTTGAGATGAAATAATTAGAAACGGGTGGACATAATGGATCTGTTGAAATTTTTACAGATTTTCTTCGACTTTAGTTTATCGCTCTATGGCTTTGTATCGGACTTACAACTGAATAAAAATTCAAGTTTATTGAAAAAAAGAAAAAAGGTTACAGATTTCGCTTTCGATCGAAAGGAACAGCAAAATTTAAACAAAAAATCCGATTGCAAATTTCATATCCACAATAGCCAAATGCGTGTGAAAGGCCGTGACGATGTTTCCCGAAGAAATTCTGACCAGTCCCAAATAGTCATCCATCAGCGTGCCAATGACGAAGATACGCGTGTGATTACCGTTGACAAAACTAAACGAGTAAATAAAAAATTTGAAATCTGGAGTTTTTCCAAAAACTCTTCGTATTGCGCACACTTGACTTGACCTGCTGTCAAAGGGTATTCGTGTAATATAAGCTTAATGACAATAATGGTAATTGGTTTTGGTGCTGCAGCTGCTTGTACGTGAATGTGTAATCCAAAAAAAAATTACCAGAAGGTTGCTGTGTGCAGTTGGCAGACTACATTAGTTACGGAAGAGAGAAGTACCATTAAGGGTTCTTTTTGTACAATCAGATAGGTGGTACGCATGTTTGCTGAATAGTTATTGGTCATTTTTCGTAAAATATGGGATCATAATCATGGTCGGTCATATGCACATAATAAACTGTTTTATATTTTGTTGGAGAAAGTTTTTGTGGACGGTGTTATCAGTCAGTTTATGAGAGCATGCGCAGCTCATGAGCGCTATACCATGTAAGAACCAGTAAGAAATGTCGTTGCTGTACATCAGTTGCAGTTTTACCCAGAAAAATTCAGAAAATGGTACCGCAATTGCGGTTTCATTTTCTGAATTTATTTCGAGCTTTGTATTCGACTTGCTTTCTCCTTTCGTTGTTACCGACAGCCTGCATTTTCGGTGTATGAAGTATATCGTGGATTTGAATACATTGATTTTCGGAGAGTGTTATTCGTTACTAACTTTAAGTGGATGTCCGATTTTTTCTTGTATCGATGACTGTGTATAAGTTGTTTTAGATTTTTTTATTCTCCAAGTAATATTGTTCCGTAAAATTATGTTGCCCTTACTTGCAGTTCCAGCCACATGAGTTTTTTAACCAGTCAACAATTTCAACATTCTAATTAAACATCAGTTCATCACAACATATTGAATGCTCCACGAACATAGAGCGCTTAACTTCCACAATAAAATACTGATATTCTGAAAGGAAAAACAGTATACTATAATTGCATAAAAATTAGGAAAGTTTTTCTCATGTTATAGTATCCACCTGTCGGACCGCCATCAGGAGAGGGCGGCCCGAAGGGTTTTATAAACTGCAGTAATGTAGTTCATTTAACGCTAAACCCGCACAATATACGTTGTTAAAATACAAAATCGCGGGGTTCACACTTACCGGTGCAACTTTACAGTATGGTTATGTTGCGGCTCACAACGCCTGTCAAATTTGTTAGTTAATTCTGCGGATATTTTTACTAGTACCTTCCTTATACGGTGATCTGAACGGTTTTAATACATATGTATTAACATGTGAAGTATTCCTTTACCGGTACATCGCTTACTATTGCCATGCATACGTAACAATATAAGGAATGATTTATCTGGTGTAAGCGACGATCCTTCATGAATTACGGTGTACATAGCAATCAATTCTGTATGTGGCCACCGGCCGAAAACTTAGATCAGTTCTAGTTCGTAAGATCGATAAATACGTTTGTATTAGCCTGAAGTACCCTGGATGTATCGGTCTACTAATCCACTGTTTTGCTGTTTTGTAAGTAGTACTAAGATCGCTGTTGGATCTATTTTCGACTGCAAAGGATGGCCAATCAAATTAATAATTCCCTCACGCTAACAGAGTTTGATGAATTATATGCTTATCAACCGGAGTTACTAAAACACTTCCAACTTCCGAATTTTCAAACTGGCTACTTGTACTGCCTCGCAAATCCGCCAGAGCTGAAAAGAAATGCAACAGCTCAGCCCAGCAGTCCACAACGCAGCATTGCTCAGCCCGGCAGCTCAGGTCAGCTTCCAACTGGATAGCGCTATGCAAACTTGGTCTCTGATTTATTTAAGATGTAGTATACCGCTGTAACGACTTACTGATTTACGTACGGCCGGAAGCCGCCTTGAGTGCGGACACTAACATACCCAATTTCCGGCATCCGGAATCTTGTTACAATAATGTAGCATCATGCGAGGCGACCGTCAGCGGCGAGACAGGGATGCTACAGTGCCACATGATGTCCTGACTAAAAAATTATGAAGACAGCTGTTGTTTCTCCATTGTTAATGGTTCCTCTATTTGCAGATACACATTCGCCGCCGGTGACGCTGCTGGAACACCTCAGAGCAAACCGCCAGAAATTGGCTAACGCGCCTCAGAAGAGCGCTACTACGGTCACGATATCGCCCGAGATGGAGAAAATGGGCTACAAAGATTTCACTGCAGAATTTGATATAACAATGAATGCGTGTATTGAAGCAGAGAAGAGCGCTGCAGCTGAATCAAGTCAAACTGGTGATACGAAGATCCCGGAAACCTTCTATTCTCTCCCCACAGAGATCCTTGACTGGACAGGTGTACAAAAAAAAAGAATCGGAATCGATGACGCTTTGATAAAGAGGCTTTATCGGCGAGAAGAAATGCAATATCTGTTCGAGAGGCTAAAGAAATTGAATCAGGACCCGTTACCGAGACAGGAGAGATTCTTACGGGTTTACGGACCACCGGGATGTGGCAAATCGGTGGCCGTGCTGTCCTTTTTTCTTCAAGAAGTTGTGTTCAAAAAGCAAGGAATTTGGATTCGGTTCTCTGAATCAGATGGATCACTGGAAAGCATAGTTGCCTTTACTCTCAGTGGTCACGTTTGGTACGTGGAAAGAACTAACAGATACTCGGATCGTAATAGCCCCGGTGAAGCCATTGTCATGGATATCAAGGATTCCTTCCTGCAAAAAAACATTGTCACGGTTTTCGTAGTGGATGGATTCCGTGCATTGAAAAACGTTGCGGAAGCGGCAGTTAATCGAATTGCGGTGGCGGGAAGCGCCGGCGAGCGTCTACTGGATATCGCAAAAGGGAATCCACATGTCAGAATTGTGTTGCTGAGCTCACTGAGTTACCTAGTGAAGATCGTAACCAGAGAAAATGTGAATGTAGGAGACGTACCTCATTTATCATGGACAAAGCAGGACTTCAAACAAGCGCTTGGTAACGACGGAATCCTGCTATCTCGACTGAGTGTTGAGAACGAAAAATGGGGCGAGATGTATGTCAGCGATCAGGCAGCAAAGGACGCAGCAATCGAGAAGATAGTTAAGGAAAGATACTACATCTGTGGGGGTAGCGCCCGATATTTTTTCGGTCAGTGCAAGAACAAAACATTGAAGCAAGAAATCGAACTGGAGTGTCAAACCTGCGTGGATGCCAAGGCAGAAACAGAATCATTTGATCGATTATTCAGACTCACAATAGTCAAAGAAACGCCTACCAAAACTAAGATTGATGAAGTCGACAAAATCGATGAAGTTGATGAAGTTCCCAAAGTCGACAAAGAGCGAAAAACAAGACGCATATGGCTCAGCAAGCTAGTGAAGACATTCATCCAAGGGAGTCTCTCAAAAGAACTTCTGGAAAAAGGAGCTAGGTCATTGTATGAATATTCCCGCAATCGAACTGATAAAAGAAGCTACAACGGCGCCCTAGGAGCATTTTTCGAAGGAATTGTCAAGCAACATGCAAAAGACCTTTGTCTGCCCGAAGAAGACCCGAAGAATAAAAGAAAGCGAACGC
The DNA here is from genome assembly GCA_034698045.1 of Paramacrobiotus richtersi. NCBI lineage: Eukaryota > Metazoa > Tardigrada > Eutardigrada > Parachela > Macrobiotidae > Paramacrobiotus > Paramacrobiotus richtersi. The sequence goes on from JAQGAU010000233.1 coordinate 15,834, forward strand.
TGAAATGGCTCGAGAAGATGCCCAAGGGAAAAAGTAAAAAATGGGAATGCGTTGGCGAAGAAGATGTGGAATCGTACTACGATGTTGACCTGTGTCTGCAGGCGACACAAACAACAAAAGAGGGTATCAAATTCAACCCGACAAGGCCAAGCAAAGGGAATCCGAACAACGCTATCTGGATAGAGTGCATAAGAGGATTTCCCGGAATCGATGAAGCTTACTATGAACCGGAACAGAAGGAATTTACCTTCCTACAGGAGACTGTAGGCGTTTACCATCGTTTGCCGAAAGCGGCAACCCTTGTGCAATTTATGAAATCCTTCCTGGACAAGTATTTCCCGGAAGTATTTCCCGCAGTTCCAGTGAATCCCGTGCCAGTGCCCGTGCCAGTGAAAACATCCAAGAAAAAAAACAAGGCAAAGCAGAATCAGGAGATCATGAATCAGGAGATCATATTCTATGCACGTTTCGCGTGGGTTATACCCGTGCAGAAAACAACCGAAGGCGTTAATTTGGAAGGTCGTTTCAGTTATACGCGTGTATCTCAAACAAAGGCACTGAAAGGTGAAATCATGAAGCTTGCTAAGGAAAAGGGCATAAATCTGGATATGGAAGGAGGTATGGAAACCGTAGTTTATGGAGTTCAGTGGGAATACGTCCATTTTGGAACCGACGATGATCTGGAACAGGATCACACTGATGACGATAGTGCTGACGATGACCAAATTGACGAAAGTCTGGAAGAAAACCTGCAGGAAGATAACAAACCCACTTGCAAATCGAGGCCGCGCAGAAAGACATTAGCAGAAACTCCGAAAGCAATTCCACCCGTCCCGAGCCAACCACCCAAAACCAATGACATAACTCAAAAACGGAAAAACGAGCTTCAAAGCGTTTCGAATGCATCTGCCTCATCATCAAAACAAGCCAGAAGGAAACGTGGCAAAAAGACATAATTGGATCCTAGATCTAATTCCAGTCGAAGCTTGTTCTCGAATTTCGGAATCTCTGTTATTCGTAAATTCTAATTGTGACATAATTACAGTAGTCTGCATTCTAACGCCTAAGACAGAAACATTTGAGAAACTGACATAATGCTAGCTTGTCAGCTGCCGCAGCTGTTCCAGTTGGAGCAGCTCAGCAGTCAGCAGCACATCTGAGAAAAGCCCAAAGCTACATTCCCATGATCGCTACGTTCCGGTTCGATTTTTGTTTTAAACTGCGTACAGGTGGCAGTCACAGTGCGATGATTCCTCCGAGTGATGCAAAAAATGTGGAAGGGCAGTTATAACTAATTAAACAGCTGGTAAAAGCCGGGCGATTCTAAGAAAATAAAATAGCAAAATGCCTGTTTGCCCTGCTTTGCTTTAGAAGAACAGGAAATTTGCAGCATTCCCTGCGCTGTTATCCTTTGGTCGGGCCAAAGTTTGGCCGCCAAACCCGATACAGCTGTACTTTCAGTCACACACGATACGGCCCATTTATCCTATTACATGCATGAGTTCAAACAAGATACATAAAATCAGGCACGTAATTGTTATTATTCGTGGCTAGCTTATCGCATTAATCACCAGACAAAAATGTACAGCCTGTATCTGAATACGTGACAAAGCAATACAGATCTCGTTTGAAACAAGTCGGCTTTATACAATATACAGTACAGAAAGACAGTGACGTAGGAAACGATACTCAGGCTTTTCAGTGTACCCTGATAACATTAATTCTAGTAAAATTCTTGTCTTGATGGTACAACTGTTAAGCAACGGCCGAATTGTCTCTGCATGCTACCAAATCGGTTCCGAGTAACGCTTGAAGAACCGTTGCGGAAGTAAACCCTTGGCTTGTCCAAATCAGGTTGATCAATCTTCTTGGCTAGTTGCATCGGTATAACCTCCAGTATTGGACGAATCCGTATAACCACCGGATCCGTATCGCCCAACACTCCCCTTCGTTGAGCGGTTCATCTGCGGCTTGGCAGGGCGGCTTGACTCCGGACCGCGCACCATGGGCGGGGCATCCCTGTAGGTGATGTTGCCGGGATGAACCATACCCGCTTGCTTTTCTCTGCAACAGAATGTGTCGTTTCTACAAATGCGTTATAGTGTGCAACTTTCTACCCATCGATTCGCCTATCGCTTGTAATAGGTTTGCTTATTTAATGATGGTGGCCCAAGCGATGAATTATTTTAAACGTTGGTCAGTGGTCGCATATTCCAATCAAAAGTTGTAGTGACATAACTGACTGACATTCGCCGCTCTTATAAAAAATTAAAAAATTCATTTAAAAAAAGCCCCCCCCCCCCCCTTTAAACTAACGAGACGTTCCATGTGAAGTCACGTTCAAGACTATTCCGGAAAGCAGTCAATCAGATTGATTACGGATTTATAATAAATACAATACAAAATACAATCTGAGTCATTCATTGGTGTTTTTACTTACGCTACAGATGTCAGGTAACTGAGAAATCTCTCCTGCGTTTCTTCATCGATTTCCTCAAACGTGTGCGCTATGAACGAGTATGCATCCTGGAACTGAGCCAATGGGATTAGCGCATTGTTTCCCTCTGGTTCGCTGGTTAACACTTGGCAGAAATTCTGGAAGATGTCCTCGATTTGCTGGAACGCGCAGAAGCAATGTGAACAAACCGCTCTGATTCAGAAATACACAGCCGTACATCTGCTAGTTTTCCACAGGCAATAACCACAAAACGGTGCCATTCCACGGTCGCTGGGAAATGGCCCACTTCGACGAGTTCGATAAACTTATCAGGACTTAATCCTAATCCCGTCCAGTGTTCTTGGATCTCTGCCAGACTAACCACATTTTTATGGCCGAGCTGAAAAGCACTCGATTACACACTTGAATCCTTGCTTGTCGGTTTTTTAGCAACATACTTCTCGGTGTAAGATTTTAAGCAAACCTAGCGTCAGATCATCGTAATCATCGGGAATAAGTTCCAGTCGATCTTTCACTGGGAGACGCTGTCCTGTGGCGCGTGCCCGGAAATAACTGGAATGATCTAGATACAGCACTGGTTGATGTTCCGTCTGTGAGAAATTGACACTATGATCATGCAGATTATACCTGCTGGCCCATTCCAGCAGATCAGGTGGCTGTGTCATAATCGCGGCCTTGGTAAACTGCTTGAGTATCTCGGGAAGTTCAGGCGGAACGACGATCTGCTCTGCCGTGTAGAATGGCTCGTCTAACTGTACGAGGTTACTCGGATCCATAATCGTATGGAGCTGTTCAAGCTTTTCTCGAATCCGCAGGCAATTAAGTTATTTTAATTGTTCACAAAAATTAATGGTTGCCATGCATAATTATTAACTGCAGTACCATGATTCGGTTGGTTCGATTGCGCACAGCGTGAAGTTAAGCACGTAGTCTGCAGAGCTTGGAACAGTTAATCGCTGCTAACGTAGTACTCAATGATCATGTTGTTTATACGCGTACGAGCGCTTTTCATGACGACCTTTCTGGGATTATTTTGTTCGGATGCTTCAGGTGATCTGTGTTACCCAGTACAATTTAGATACGAAAATTTGCTTAACACGGGAACTTTCTTGTTCATAGGGTTCTCCGATCCCCATGGATCTTTGTTCGTCCGGGAACCAGGATCTCGCAACGATAAGTCAAAGGATGAACTCCTTCCGAATGGGTGGGTACGTGTACAGGCCCTTCCATCCATAATATGCTGGACGTCCGGTTTTTAGAAACGCCAAGGAGATTCTGCGTCACGAGGACCCAGTGGTCGGTTTCCGAGAGAGATCACTTTCCCGATGATGAACTGTCTGAACTGTAATGACAAGTTCATGCCCAGCTGCGTCAATGACTTGACACAGTATAATTACTCGAATCCGGCCCACTGGGCTACATGGCCGGCGTATCTCAGTCAGGTCATCTGCTGGCAAGGATGTCACATCAGAGGAGAATACACTTGTAAGTCACATCTTTTTTCGTACTCAAGCCAGCAGCTACTGATGCAGAAGAACAAAGTAATGGCATCTTTCTGTAAGTGCGCTAGAAACGTTGTAATGCGAATTCAAAACGCCTTTGGTTTACCTTTTGAAATACTAAGTTCTTTTTCTCCAGCACTTGCCATGCCAAGATCGCATCATACCCAAGTTCTTGTTTTTTAAGATTACGTGTCTGTAATTGTTCCTAATTTCCAGCAAGTGGTACACTACAGAATTTCTATCGTGCTTGCGGTGAAGCCGACGACTTTCTGGCACTCTGGGGCCTGACCTTCCCCACGAACGACACATTTGCCTGCAAACGCTGGAAGACCGACGCCGGGGCACGGGCTCTCCACTGCCGCTGTCGGACGCCGGTGTGCAACGCCGCAGCTACCAAAGCCAATCTGGAAAGCTTACCGGTGGACCAGTATCCGGATGATGTTTGGGTACACTCGTAAGCGGATGTTTTTCCACAGCAAATTGAAGAAATAGGGAGTTTATGATCTTGTAGTTTGGGTACGAACCACCAATGCTGATAACCACTGGGAGTACCACCAGTACGTCAAGTACAACGACAACTACCGAGACACCCACAACGACCAGTGCTGACACATCTACTGTGACAACAACTTCAACATCGACAACTTCTGATACTTCCACCGTGGCAACCAGTGAAGCTTCCTCCGTCACAACAACAGCACCAACAACCGAAACATCTACAATTCCAGCAACGATTACGGTTCCATCGACAACGGAAACTTCGACTATATCATCGCTACCGGAAGTTGTAACTGAGTTGCTAACCACAGTGCCGACCGAAGCATCGACCGTAACAGAAACGTCAACACCGTTACCAATGACTGAGGCTTCAACAACAGCGTTGCCGATCACAACTGAGACTGTGACAACGACTTCCGATCTATCGACGTCAACGGAGATGCCAGCATTAAGTATGAACACAAGGGTAACCGTTTTTATGGCATTGACAGCGAGCGTTGGAATTGCAGCTAATTTATCAGCAGTTTCTGAAATGAGTTTGCCTACAGAGGAATCCGTATCGTCTGCAGAAGAGACGACTTTGCTATTCACCGAATCATCGACACACGACGAAGCGTCCTCAAGCCATAGGTATAACGCTAACCATGACCAGAGAATCATGCTTCCTCCTGTGGACGAAACATTCGAGCTTTCTGAGGACGACACAACAATGGTGCGTTTGCATTAAGTTCGATCAAATCCATAGTTTTTTCAGAGGCGCTCAACTAATGTTTTATACTGCGTGCCTTTTTTTACAAAACCGACATAGCAGTTCTTTGAGAATCGTCTTCCATTCTACTCCAGGAAACTGGTCAATACTGTTCCTTACAGGAAGAGAATCTTGCGCCGATCACCTCAGAAGTCATCCATAGTGCCACACAGTGGCGAACGTTGACGCCTCACCTGGCAAGCCGGGTCGGTCTAGAAGGGACTCCATCGCAAACCACCGTAAGGATGCTCTGGCATTGTGCAACATTGAGTGATTCTTCTCTTATTGTTTGAGTCGGATTCTCCTGGTTTTGTTGTTCTTTGCAGACTTTGTCTACACATCCAGTAAACCTAACGACTGATCAAATGTCAACAAGTACTCATCCAACAACACACGATATCGATGATGATGGGGAAGACGAGGAGCAAGAAGAAATGCCCGTGCTCATCATTAAGGGAGTTTCCCCGCGATATGTCCTTGTTCCCGGTTACAATCAAGGAAGACCACTTCCTCAGATCGAAACGACAACAAGCGCAAGCCAGAACCAGTGCGTTGCGCATCATGAATATCGGTTGTACAAAGGTTCTTTTAACGTATGGGTTTTGTAGGTGTTTCTCGCTTGGAATGCTGCGGTTCTGCTGGAAGTTTCCCTTCATTTTTGCCGGTTAAAGCAAGCTTTCTTACTTTCTCGATTAACTGTTTTATTTCTTATGATCATTCTACCACGCACAATGTACTGTAGATGAGATGTAAAGATAAGTGATGAAACTGTTTGCATCGATTACATGAATATACACGGTATAAATGACAATCGGAACCAAAGTGCAAACAGTTGTACAGTACGATACACAACACAAAATGCGAAGGCTTCACTGAAGCATTCAAGCGGCCGCGCAAAACCGGAAGTATTCAAGCGGCTGATCGCAATCGTTCCAATCGACTGACAATCTCCTGCTGGTTATGCAACGCCATCGCATTCCGATTGCCCTTATCGTGCATCTCCTTGTGCGAGCAGTAATCAAACGGAATCTCTCTGGCATTCAGGAGATTCATAATCTGCGCTAGCCGCGTCCCAACGGCGATCACCGCGTCCGCTTCGTTATTGGCCATCCACACTTGGAAACGGTACTCGTCGCCGCGATTGCAAAAGTAGCAGCCGTTCACGGGGTCGTTGTAGTCCCCAAACTGCTCCCCGATCAACGCCATCAAAATCTCCTTCCAGTAGAAATCCACCTGGGTGGACTGTTTGCCACGCAAGGGGATACTGTAGCGCCACATGCCGCCTAAAAAATAAGATTGCTTTTGTCAGGGTTCAGTCTGAAAAGCGCAGGTTACTGACGACGTTTCGCCTTATCGATTTATTTATTATCTGATTTCGTAAATTTATTTGATTTGTTGATTGTAAATTTGATGTATTTATCTGATTAATTTGTCTAATTATCAATTCTTTATAAGTTTTTCGAAGTAATCTTGATTTAATAATTTAATTTTTACTCAATGACAAGATACTATAGGATGCGAGTTGATATTACCAGATATGAAAAAATTACTAATTTCGGGAATAAATTACAACAAACTCTTATACCAAGAAATTACACAAAATTCGTTTAAAAACTTTACAAGAAAATTGATTAATTAATTATTTAACAAGGAAAAGTATAATTTCCTAAGGTTTATTTTTTTTATGGCAATGTCTCCGTAAACTAAAGCAGCTACAAATGGATCCGCAAGGCAGAAGATTTTTCCGCAAATAAGCTCCATGCACAGTTGGCAGAAAGAAAGAATGTTCCACAAGAAATTTCCATCATATTAGCAACCAAGCTGCAGCGTTCCCGGAAACCTCAGGTTTACTATTCAGTTGGTAGCCAGCAAAAGTTTTCATTGGCTGCAGTGATCAAAATATTCTACCACAAAATCTCCAGTTCTGGCAACACTTTACGCAACTGTCACTTCAGAAGCCTCGAAGTTACGAGCTTACCTTTAGCATTCTTGACATCCTCCCATGCCGCCCGAATAACCGGTGTCTCCGTATTCGGTCCCTTCCCTCCGCGAAAAAACATATAATCCTGCTGGCGCGCGGTCTCCGTCGGCCGCGGCATACTATGAAACCCCCGGAAGAACGCCTCCACCGTATCGAACACGCCCACCGACTGAATACCGGCGTTCCAGTCGGCACCTTTCCGGCGCGTGGCCCCGTTCATATGGTACCAGGTCCACGCCGTCTCCAGTGGATGCAGCTCGTACTCTTCCTCCGCGGTCTTCTCGACTGGGTCCTCATCCACAATGGGTTCCTCGTCGGGGTTCGACTGGACGGGAGTGGATACACCGTTCCGCAATGTTTTGGTGTGCTCATCCAACTGGGACACGAGGAACCCGGGGATGAAGGAGTCTTTGGGAGGTGCTGGTGGGGAGGGCGGTTCGTCGGTTGGTTCGGTGGTGGATTCGTCCGTTTCCATTGGGATTGTGGGTTCTGGTGGGGAAGCCAACTTTTCCGCAGGTCTCTCGGTGTTTGCGGATGTTTTCATGAGACCCGTTGGGATGGGTTGGATGGGTTCTTTGGGGATGTTTACAGGTGGATGTCGGGAAACTGTCGGAATGGATGGTGGGACGAACTGAATGGGATCTTCTGAAACCATAGCTTCTGTTAGGAGTGCAGTGCAGTAAAAACTCAAGATTGTGTGGATCAAGTAAAATAACAAGCAACCATTCAAAACTGGAAGATTCAGATTACAAAAATATGATCGATTCTGGATTGACAACTTTTGCAACTGGCCGACCGCCCAGCAGCGGCATATACCTTAACCGTTTACGATACCCGTCGTACGCGTCCGGACCACGTATACTACCAATACCGATAAACTAAATACTTATTTTCGTTATTTTTAGATTTCATTAAGTGAATTTATATCTGTTCAGTATAATTAATACATAACTAAACTCGTTAAGTTGGTTCATGTTTTCGTCCGTTGTTTATGTAATCGCAGTTAATTCCCAATTTCCCATGAACAAGTACCACTAACACTGTGTACGCATTTGTGTTGATGTGCCGCATTCTTTAATTTACAATTTATGTTCATATTTATATAGGAATACTGTTGTAAATTGTATTACTTACTTTGCAAATAATAATTTGCAGTTAACTATATATTTAAAAAATTAACAATTTGTAATAATTTCCAGTAACATTACAAAAAGGCGACCTAAATAAAACACCGATTGATTGAGGAGTCAGTCTATCACTGATTACATATAAATGGTATCGGCAAGGTATGCAAAAGTTTTGTGGTTATAGTATGTAACAGTAACCAGAGGCACGTTTCTCGAAAATTACCATTTAGATTTACGATAGTTTAATCATAACTGTTACACTGAGCTCGTAGACAACCTGACCTCTTGATTTCTTGAATAATTACATTATTTTCCCAGTTAAAATTCACCTTCATTTACTAGTAATCGACTCATCTGTAAAGAATTTTTTTGTAATTCCTGTGATATAGCGTTAAAAAAATTCTTCAAGAATTCTGAAAAAGTTACGAAACAATTTACTAAACCAGAGGTATTTCGTTTAAATTGCCGAATGTCTTGTTGAATTTACCAAAAATAATGCTTTTCATCTCGGGTGTCATTTCAATCAGTCCCGGCTTCAAAACCGCTGCATAGGATGATCCACGCGACGGCCATGCTCCATGATACTGGCGAGCCTGTAGACTGGCTTGTGCTGCTTTGTACTTGCTGTTCTCAATGGTCAGCGTTCCCGTTAAACCTGACTTATCCATGGTCCGCGCATTTAGAACCACTGGCTTTTCCGGCAGTGGTGGCACTCGCAATGGAACAGGCATGGCCTGATTCGTCGGACTGTTGACGTTGGAGCGGCCGCTGCGTCGTTTGGGTTTCTTGGCTGCATTATGCATCCCTGGTTTGTAGTGAAACTACCGAAATTTGGAAGGAATGATGGTTGTAAACGCTGGCTGTTTATCTGCTAGAATTGACAGTCTATGAACGTGTGAATTGTCTGGCTTGCTGCTGTCTCTGTATCGTCTCAGACAAATGTCACAAATCGAAGCATCCGACTCACGACGTGGCGAATCGCACGCCTTCCTGGATGCGTCTGTTTCCATGGCAGTTACGTTGCGCTTCATCTAAACACGAGCAAACGGAATTCGATCCAGTGCCGACTGCGCATTTGTTCAACGAATCCACTAACACACCGGATAGAGCAGAATCAACTGCCGTAATAAGGAGCTAGCGGCCGCATAGATAAACATTTTGTATCACTGTCGCAAAAAGAAAAATTTCTTTCGCATACTACTGCCACAAAAAGCATTGGAATTATAGAAGACTGACAACAGATCTTTCTTTCCGCGAGATAGGTGTACTCTTCAACAGTACTTGGTTAATCTAGCGCACACATAACAAAACTGAAAAATTTCTACATGTACAGATTACGCACTTCTGAGGAAACGCTTAACCAGAATTTGTCGAAAATTTGCTTAATCGCAGGACGAGCAACATTAATGGTTGCTACAGCGCAAAACATTCCATAAATGATAAATGTCTCTTAGACCTTGACAACAAGGCACAAAGGGCACCATAAACATCGAGATACTTTTACAAAACATCTGAAATTTGATTGTGCAATCCGTCATGTGTACACAACGCTCCGTGCTTGTTTTACCCAGCCCGTCCTGCGCTACTTCCAACTACTCGCCCGTCGGCCGCTCGTAAATCCTGTTCATTTTTTATCTGATTTCCCACTCCCCCTGCTATGGGCGACGCAGGGGACGCGGGCAGCTGGATGCCCGGTTTCATGCAGACCACCTTCGGGTATGTGGAGGATGTGTGGGTCAAGGGACCCGCACTGCTCTCGGACTACGCCAATCTGGCCAAGGAGACGTGGAAGGCGTACACGGAGTCCCAGTCGAAGAGATTTGATAATCTACCCGGTGATCAGCAGCAGAAGTTGATGAACGCGGGGCTGGATGGGGCCGTGGTGTTTCTGCTGGTTAGTCTGGTGGCGCGCGAGGTCCTGCATCGGGTCGTGGAGCCGTTTATTGCGACACATACGAACCCGCCTGGGAAAGGGGTACGGTAGACTTGTGTTTGTTTACGGATGTGTTTTCTAAGCATACGTTCCAAATTTCTTATTCAAACTCGGAAATCAAACTACATTCATGCCGTTTTGCCGTGTTCTTATTTGCTGTTCAAACCAAACCAAAACTTTTGCAGAACTGAAATTGTTTGCTGTGAAATATCGTTTTAACAGGCAAATCTGTTGCAAAACCACGTTTGGATGTACAGTATTCTGATTCCAAACTAAAACTGACAAAGTTGTGATCTTTGAAATCGTTTCAAACCAAGACAATTTTATGCTTGTTTTGTAACTGATGGGATATTCGTAGGCCAAGCCCCCCATTTTGACCTTTCAACAAGCCAAGTGGATATTTACCACCATCATCATGTTCGCCATCTGGCATTCCAACAGTCATATGTTTTTTGATTTCGGCGCTCCCGTGGATTTGGGAGTACTGCTTGTTACGGTTCTAGCAGGGTAAGTTTAGTAATTTTATTTAAAAGAGTCTAGTATCGATGTGGAAGATCTTTACAGTGTAGTGATATTTACGTAACTTTAGTCTTATAAAAATAGACTTAAGCTATTACCCTTTCATTTCTGATGAATTGTAGCATTATGGACCAAAACAATATGCAGCGTAGGTTTCCTAATTAAAGGTACTGATTAAAAGCCTGTTTTGAAGGTAAATCATTTTAAACAGCTAACAGAATCATCCGTGGATGATGCCGCTTCTAAGACATCAGGAAAAAAGCATAAGTTATGTACTTATGTAATATTGAAACAGATTACCGAAAGTACAGTAGTCAACTGCTTTTTGTGCTCTTGATACGTTTGACAAACACGAACATTTCGGCAATGTACGCTTTATCTGAGTGCGTTTACAGTATATGTAAGAGTAAAGAATCACATACAAAGCGAAATCAAAGCTCTTAGCATTCTCAGGGCGTTTACGCTTTTGACGGCTACTAAATTAGTATGTATTCATATCGGTACATTTTTAGGTACAGCGATACGTTAAGCAGATACCGTGACATGTGACAAAAATGTCTGTTTCTCAACAGTCGTGTTTATTTACAGGGTAGGCACCGTCTACCAGACCACCCACTCCCCACCGGCCGCCGCCCTCTTCCTCCTCGTGCCCCTTCTCGCCCTGGCCCCGGTCTCCGTCACCGTGGCCGCCATGCAGCAGGGACCCTTCTTCACCGACCCTTCCCTCTTCCCCGCCTACCTGGCCGGTATCACGGCGGCCACCGCGCTCTACTTCATCTACGACGCCCCCGAGACCCCGGTCATCCATCCCGGCAAGTCCCAGCCCACGCCCTTCTGGACCGCCCTCAAGGAAGAACTCGCCGACCTCAAGAATTTCCACCATGCGGCAGCTGTGGGATCGGCCGCTGGTGTGCGTAAAGGCTCGATTCCCCACGGGAAAACCGTCCAGAAACACGGGGATGTCCCGCATTCCTCCAACCCCGTGGTGCGGGGGATCACCGGGGTTAAGGATTTCTTTGTGGGGATTGTGTATAAAGTGGCCGGGTTTATCTACATGATCTTCCACTCGATTATGTACGGTGTGGTTGTGATGTTGAGCAAGGTGCCGGTTGTCGGGAAGTATGTGCATGCGGAGCCGGCGGTTAAGGGACGAGCGGGTACCCGGCCGCCCACGGCGTCACGGTCAGGAGCCGCCGCTCCTAAGCTGTCTAATCGAGTTTCGAAACGACGTGAAGAAGAATAGGTTCACCCAGGACCAAGCAATACAGTTTTGATGGTTTTTGTCATGTCAGCGAAGCTTGTGGATGAAATTTAATAAAGCGCGTGAAAGACTACGCAAATATTAGGACCGATACGTACCCTACGTTTCTTTGGTTTACCCAACGAATTTCGCAGTTCCTGACAAAAATCTAAGATTCTATTTCGCGGAACAAACCAAGATAGCCTCGTTGATCCTTTTACAAAATTACCATAAGACGTCTACTGGAGATCTGTGTAATATTGTAAGCTGTAATCAAACTGAAATATCAAATGAAGCCTTCGTAAACCTGTCCCCTTCGTAATGAACCATATAATAATTATTACTGTTCACGAAGGACATACAGTACGCTACGAATTAGTTGAAAGTGTGGACTGAGGCTACGCGTAATGCTTGTGTTAATTCTGTGACCTTTTACAACTGGATAATATACCGATTAGTGATTACTGTTGTCAAAGTGTGACTGTATTTTATTGATAGTAAAACACCAGGTTTCTTGGCTTGTGCTAAGGTACTTTTTGTTGCACCAAAGAACTACAGACCTTTTTACCTGTGTGGCTAGAGAAGTAAAACAAACAACTAGCTACTTTTCGTGATGTACTTTGGGAAAGCGTTCCGAATCAATCATCGTATATATTGTTTTATTTTCCACCGCAAAGCAAAGCAGACAATCAAACGCTACGCACAAACAGAACCTCACACAATTCCTTGCACGGTACACAACACAACAAACCATTACTCTTGCCGATTACCACTGGTACCAATCGGGATATTTGATGTTATCCTGGCACCACTGCATACTGTTGGGCGGACAGCAACTACAATCACCGCGTCCCGGGGAACACGCGCCACCCCATCCTTGGACGCATCCGGGACTGTTGCTGTGGTGGGGGCGCTGATTGCCCCACTGAGCGGCCGCTAAGTGCAAGCATACCGCCAACAAGGCCAGGAGGATGCGGAGGAACATATTGTGGGCGTTGAGCTGGATTATCGAGTTGATATAATACAGAGTACACCTTCCGACACAACACGCTCTCTACTAGCACAAACTGAAACTAAACTATTTTCAAGGAGATAAACACTGAATTTTCGATGGTAACGGAGGAAAAGTTGCCAAGGCCTGAACGGACTGACCTCATGGCTCATACCGAGTTATTCGCGAGAACTCATGTATTTTCGTTTAGTCAGTTAATACTCTGATGTACTGTGATAAAGGTCACGGCAGCTTTATTTCAGTCACCTTCAACAACCGAGTGACCTTTTGCGCTGAGATAGTCGTCATGACCTTTCAGTTCAGTAAATACAGCAGTGACCTTTCAGAAGACAACGAACCATGATCGAATTTTCGTGTTATTATCAAAAAGAGCTTTCCCCAATAAACAATACCGATCGACATTTCCGGTACTGGCAGCTGTGCACAACCCGCATAACTCTCGTCTCCACACCTTTTGCGAAACTGGGGAAATCTGGATGGATGGATTGATAATGTGGCAAGATCCATCGATTCGAGTGGTACTATCCGGTGAACCTTTGTTGATTAATGGACTGTCTTTGCTGCGGTATATACCCTTCTAGACCTGGATGGGAAGTAGAGGATACGTTTCCAGCCATTGACACCGTCTCCATTGGCTGCTGCTAATAAGTATAACTTCAGTATTCAGTATCAATGATTCAATAGCAGCACAACTATAATATAATCAGACCAAAAGATACGAACCTAATTACCGTATACTGTAATCATTACGACCTTCTTGTTTACGTTAGGTACCTGATAATGTACATCCGGCTGCACCATATGACTTCCCCGTTGAGCGGCCGCCTGCGGAACGCCCGATTGTCTAGGACCATGACTGGCTGGGTTCTCTATAAGGTGACTCTGCGGAATGGGATCAGACTGAACAAGCGGACCATTAGAATACCTCCAAGGCTCCACCTGACTGTAGGCTCGCACCGGACGCACCACCGGTCCATATCCCGCCTGAGTCTGTGCACCGTCCGAATGCCGCATAAACGAGTACCGTCTGGCATCCGGATATGTGGTCTGGATGCCCGCGTCATACCGGGGCGCCGCCGGAACATACGACGGCCGGGAGACCCGCCGGGGAACTGGCTGGACGAGGACTTCCTGTGGTAGCGCTTGCATGGGGATCTCTTCGGTTGGAACGGGTTGGTACAGTTTCGCCGGTTTCTTCCGGAAACACCAATATCGAACGATCAAGGCGATGACGGTGACAGCGGCGATCCCGGCCCCGATGATCGGTACCAGCAGTAGCCAGACGTTCTTCTTGGTCTCGCAGTAGCGGCCGGTGAACGCTTCCGGACAGCGACACTGCAGCTTGGCTCCGCCCTTTCCGTCCAGATCCTCGCACTCCCCGCCGTTCATACACGGGGACATAGCGCAGTCCTCGATGCTGACGATGACGGTGCCGTTCTTGAGGATCTGTTTCCCGGAGACTAGGGAGCAGGTGTAGGAGCCCTCGTCGATCGACTGAAGATTGTGGACAATGAGGGCACCGGCCGGTTGGACGACGTGGCGGCCGGATTTGCCGTGTCGGAGGGTTAGTTGTTCTGGGGTGGTCCAGATAATGTGGTTGGCTTGGGTATCGGGTTGGTTCTTCAACGGGCAGACCAACCGGATGCTGTCACCCTCCCGTCCCATCTCCTTCATGGTGTTGGTCTCCGAGCTCTCCATCCCGCTGCGTTGTTGGTTCAGCTTGTCTGGGGGTTCCGTGATCGGGGCGCGGGTTATCAGGACAGTCGGGGGAGGTGGCGGGGGAGTGTGGTGGTGATGCTTCGGTGGAGTGGGTGCCGTCGGAGGAGGTAATACAGGAACAGGTGATCTCGGCGGTTGCAACACAGGCACGAAGGGTTGCGGTGGTGGCAATACCGGAGCGACCGGTTTCGGAGGTTGAAATACTGGTCCTGGAGGTGGAAAAGGCTGGTTATGTGGATGGTGTTGATGGGGTGGTTTGGGTGGGTGATGGTGATGGTGATGGTGATGAGGCGGTCTCGAGGGTGCCGGCGTAACAACAACCGTCGGAGCCGTTGGTAACTTGGTCGTTTCGTCCTCGTCCTCGTCTGAATCGTCAGAACCCTCCTCGTCATCATCCTTTCTGGCCGACTTCCGCTTGGCTTGAGTAAACGTGGTAGTCGGGAGGGTCACCGGGACTGTCGGAACTGCAGGGGCGTGGTGGTGTTTGTGGTTGGGATGGTGTTGAGGCGGCTGATGGGGAATCCGTGGGGGAAACTGGTGACCGAGGGGAGGAAGAACTGGGGGACCGTGCTGCCTGGGAGGATTAAAAGGTGGCACTGTCCGGACAGGGCTGCGGCTGCTTGGTGCTGGGGTCGTTTCAATAAACGACGGTGGCTGCCGCGGCGCGGGGGTAATTGGGGAAAGCGGTGGTGGACCAATGGGGGGCAGATTATGCCGAGGAGCGGGAGTGGGCCGGTTGTGGATTGGAGGACCGGTTCGTATGGGGATTTCCTCTTCGTTCTCCGATTCTTCTTCATCGTCGCCACCTGCACCGGGCTCTGGGCCCGCTGGCTTAGACGGAGGACCTCCCGGACCAAGAACACCTGGTCCCCGTGGAGGTGACCTTCGGACAGCTGGGGATACTTTGCGAACTGCAGGACCCGGGGGACGTACACGCGCCGGTGGGGATTTGTTTCGGGCGCGACTGGGCGAAGGTGGCAGCCCTTTTGGGCGCTGAATCTCCGGACCTTTGCCTTGGGCGCGTGACGGCGGTCCACCTCGTGCGGGAGGCGATCGGTTTCTTTCCCGATTCTGAGGTGAGCGGTTTTTCTCCCGATTAGTAGGCGACTGGTCTCTCTCGCGATTTGTGGGGCGGTCGTGATGCCCGGGGCGCTGGGTATCCGGTTTTTTTGGGCGAATATTGTGAGGAGGACCACTTTTACCGGGACCTAAAAACGACTGAGCTCAGATTTTGTGATAAATGTACTTTCAATCTACACTGCGCAAGCATAATGTGAGAACGGCCGCTTACAATTGACCAGATACGACGTCATGCTTCGCCTACCTACCATTAGGTTCTAAGATCGTTACGTTAGCCAGTAGATTTAACAACGAGTAGTCTAATGGGCGTGCGCGGAGCAGAACGTACTGAATCTTAGCAAGAAGATTGTTTAAGGCTTTGTTGAAATTACAAGATCACACCAGTAAACGGCAGAAAAAACTTTACCTCTGGAAGGCGATCCTTCTTCCTTTTGCGCTGGCGACTCATCGCGTTCCCGACCCTTTCTATCGGGCCCGGGCTTTCGTGGAGGTGGATCCCGCCTGCTGGGACTGCGAAACAATGGCTTGTGAGCTTGATTCCGCGGCGGTGGGGATATAGCCGGTCGCCGTCCAGGAGGTGGCCTTCGCTGTTCCTCTCGACCCGAAGGTGGCCTGCGCTGTTCTTCCCGTCCAGGGGGTGGTCTCCGCTGCTCCTCCCGCCCCGGAGGCGGTCGACGGCGATCATCTCGTTCCGGTGGCGGTCTGCGCCCATCCGGAGGAGGTCCATGAGCACCACGCGGCGGTGGACCGCGAAAGTCACGCTGGGGACCTCCGTAACCCGGGGGAGGACCACCAGGTCCCCGACCGCCACCAGGAGGCGGTCGACCGGGCGGACCGTTAAAACGATCGTATACAAGTGTCCCGTGACCTTGTTTTGGGACAAAGTTGTTGTTTAAGTGAATTTCGGGAAGGAGAAGCGCCTGGTCGGTGTCAACGTTCAGAACAATAGGCGGCAACAAATCCTCATTCGACGACTCTTCCTGGTTATTGGGAGCAAGATCAAAATTCACATCGTCAGTAGAATTCCACGGGTTCTCGAAATAATCCGCTGAGAGTCGTAAATTGTGCATGGCGACCTGTTTGTTGTGATTTCTACGATGGGTTACTAAAGGTCTCCGTGAAAAAGTGGAATTAAACAGCAAGGGGAGGAAATTCGTGTTCCAACGGGAATTGTGCGTTTTTGATGCGAGAAATGTGTTAATTAATAGCGGAATGATGCATAGCCAGAAGACCAGATTCATGATAGCCAACACATGGCAGATGCATTTTGTTGGGCGAGCGTGTGCTTCTGTATATGGGTGTAGTTACAGTACTGTAGTGGTGTTATTGCGGCATCCGTGCGTGTCAGTTTGGCTGTCTTTACACGCAGTGCACGAGTCGGTAATCGACTTGACCGGTTGCCAGGAAACTATGTGGCCGTCTTTCCGCACGTTATCGTACAAATGTGATTACACACGAATGCCCATACGCTCCAAGCTAATGTCAGTATAATATCCACAGTAATCATTGAAGAAATTAAAAACGGCAAAAATGTTGCTGCCATTTTACTACTTTTGTATTTTTCGGAATGAAGAGAACACTATATTAAAAGGTCACAACAATCTTCAGCTCGATTTCGTTTTTGTTGAATTTTTCAATTTGAATGAGCAGTGCTTTTCCTCGTGTACTACAACATTGTTACAACAAATTTGTCTTGCGCGCCACTTCTGCCACCGTCTTTGACACACAACGGCGATGGTTCTGATATTTTTAGGAATGTTGGTATTTTTGCAGTTCAAAAATTTGTTGATTTCTGTTTGTATGTATGTTCGAACTTGGAATCGTCTGCGACATTAATTACTTGGACGTACTGATTCGAAGCTAAAAGTTAAAAGAGGGCAGCGGCGGCGCGAGGGGGGGGGCGAACTGGCGAATTAAAAAATTCGCCCGGAGACCAGGCC
>JAQGAU010000234.1:0-33566 GCA_034698045.1 Paramacrobiotus richtersi
TCGATTCATACTGATGACTCACACGATATCATGAGTCCTCATCCATGTACTAACACGGCCATATTTACCGTTTAATCTTAAACTATTCAGCCGTTAATTAGCCTCGCGACACTTATCTAATAGCCAGTAGAGTCCCTTGGTAAAGGGTCTGCTGTAGTGTTATAATAATAACACTATATAAAAAATACGACGAAAGTTTGTATTGAATAGCTCGCAGCTAACTGTGGCTATTTTTACTAGCATAACACACTACATCAGGCAATCCATTACGGACCTCAAGTCGGATCGCAACTAAAGTCGATATCATTCTACGAAAGGTTATGGATTTATTAGCTACGGGTCAGTCTATCCAAACCTTCTTCATACATTGCACTATGACAAACAGAGCAACTCAATACTTCTAGAGATTATGTCCGAACAGCAGTCGACACTGTACCGTATGTGAACGATAAGCCACAACGGTTTAATTTAGCAATCTTCCCATTATAGTATTAAATTTTGATATAAAGCAGTAGCGTTCAGTTAACAGTGAAACCGTAATACGATAGGTACAGCTGCAGAGTCGTAGATTGTAAACTCTGTAGTTACCCAAGATCAGTAAGAATTCTCACAACATAAGGAAAGAAATTATATTAAACTGCTATAACAAAAATTACCCATACCTGTAAATAAATTACTGACTTACTTGCTGGTGTCTTCCTTCTGTCACGTTACTGTAATGGTGTTAAATCCCATAAAGTCACACATATGCAAAGGAACTGTATTACAGATTAAGGAATCATGAAACCACAATCAATTTGGGGGAACACGATCGAATCAGCTCATTTGAAACAAAACACAGAGCATTATATCTGTGTTGAATAATCAATAAACATACGTCACCGATTTAGTACAGCAGTCGCAGGGCGGATCACAAGATCAGACACTCGTCAAATGACAACACACCAATCAGGCACCCTCCACAATCTTTCCATGGCCAGCAAGATAACGAAGCCTGGAAGCCGCCGTTCATGATGAGGAAGCCGCGGAAGCTTCCATTACGGCTACACGTTTAGTGTGCCGCAGCAGTAAAACACGATTCTTCATAATCGTAACCAACGAACCAATGAGATGACACTGTCTGGATGGATCATCAACACCTTGGCTGTTATCGTGCTTGGCACATGCAAGCACATTCAGGCTTCCTCTTTCGCCGGTGTGACCTGCAGTATGCTCACTAGGTCGAGCAACGTTGCCGTTGTCGGTGATGGCCACGTGGTTGAGCATGTCGCAGTGCCCCCGTGAAGCTTGGACTGCAAGTGCTCCAACCGGCTGCAAAAACCGGCAAAACGACAACTGCATTGGATTTGACCTTTAGCTGTTGCAGGCCTTCCATTCACTTGTAAATCTATCATCCATAGATGATTTGCCATGTCATCGAGGATGAAAGGTCAAACAAATACAGATACAGTACAGGAACATTGCGCTGCGGGCATCCTTTTCCCTTTTTCCTCAGTACGTTTTCCAGGCGAGCGCGTGTATCGCGATGTCAGGTTAGCTACTTGTGTACGCCCTGCGGGAATTGACTTGTACGCCGGATAATGGTGTACAAGCTCATTTCGAGCTGTGGTTAATGGCCGTTTGACTCAATAACCCCACCTTGGAGCGGATTTGCACCGCAACAGGCGTATTGATGGCTGTTTTCGG
Source organism: Paramacrobiotus richtersi (assembly GCA_034698045.1). Taxonomy (NCBI): domain Eukaryota; kingdom Metazoa; phylum Tardigrada; class Eutardigrada; order Parachela; family Macrobiotidae; genus Paramacrobiotus; species Paramacrobiotus richtersi. The sequence goes on from JAQGAU010000234.1 coordinate 1,687, forward strand.
AAACGCTATCTCTTGCTCTACGCATACCCAGAGACATAATAATGTTTACTGCTCCCCGCTTTCGGTATTCCATCCCGATGCCGGCCCGGTTAAGAAAACATTCCCCGGTTTACGTTATTTCATTGCGCTAAACGAGCGCAGAGTGTTTTTTAAGCAGCTCTTTGTAATAGCATAAACCAAACAACGCTTCTTACCACCATCTCAACTATGTATATAATTATGTACCTGTGTATACCCGGGATTCAATGCGTATGCATCTACGGTATTGTTTTGCCTACATATTACAACAAGGATTGAGATCCTCTCAAACTGGGTTGCTGTTAAGCGTACACAAGGTTACGTGGCTTGCGCAGGAGAATTCGGAAACACACAGGAAGGTCACAGTCACAAGTTTATTCGATGGGAAAGTCGTTCGTAAGAAAGAGGAAACAGTTTATCAGCTAGCTCGCTCGAAGAATGAGATTCGGAACATTCTCCGATCTGGCATGGCCGGTAAGCGACCATGCTAATTGCATGTGTGAGCGGCTATCAAGATCAAGGCTAGCTAAAGTTATGGAAGTAGAGAGAACAGGTGAACACGTATCAGTAAAGGTACGATGTACAGGAAGATCATTTTTTACGCTATAATATTGTATCTATTGTCCGGCTATTATTAGTCACTGATGATTGTATAGTACATGACATTGTGTCGCTTGTGCCGGTATTCTTGTGATTCTGTGTTTTCGGTCCCGGCATTACGTGACGTCGTACAGTGCATATACGGTACTGCACGAAATAGATTTTTTTATTTGATCTTTGAAACTTGCACTGTGTCAACATTGTTTCTGTGCTATGGCCAAATAAATACTGTACAGAGCAGTGCGCGCTATGGAGACGATGAACACCCGGATCGAAATCACTTCCGGTTTTACTCTCAGCTACAGCCTTTAAGCCCGACGGATGCGGATATGTACGGCTAAACCTTATAGGACAGTCCCACGGCGACCGCACGCGGCAGCGAACGGCACTTTTTATTACTGGACCCATTAGCACTCAGCGAACAATATCGTCGCGATCGCTGATCAGGTGTCGGTCGGTCGGGTACAGCGCGTCATATTATGGTCGACCGGGGTAACCGCGGCGCGTTTTCATCAGCAATAAACAGGGCAAGCGATATGTTGTTGTTACCTTAACAGCTCCGTTGGGTCCCGGCGGCGTTCCCGCTTTACGCCGCCTGAGCAATTAGCGGGAGCTATATATATCGGATCGAATGTGGCAGTCTCTATCTCATGTCGTAACTGAAACATGCTTGTTACTGCCAGTTACACGGAAATGATACATTTAATTTTTAACGGTGTTGTTCAGGATATTGCGAACGATTTAGGCAGATCCCATAGTTGCTGTTTAGATTAATTGCAGCACGATCGACAGAAACCTCTGATAATCACAATTCGGCTGCATTCTAGACTGTAGTATATGCTAGACTGCAGTCGCCTCGCTCAACAAGAATATGACGTGCAGTATTTCAGACAGCAGGAATACAACTCAACATCCGCCATAACCAATATACACAAAAATTCAACATGACCTTTCGGTTTATCTTTATTACCTAAAGTAAGAACGTACTCAGCAAAAGATAACCAATCAAAAACGTATCCCAGTTGGTACGGTTGCAAAAATCAGCTGGAATTTGCCGCGCATTATCTCTGTACTCGAACGTTCAAACAGAAACCAGTTGACCTTTCATGGTACATATCTTCCGGTCGAAGGATGCGTCTCAACAGATCGCATTATGGTGGCTGCTCTACTAGCTTACAACACCCCGACCGCTACTTAGGTCGTCGATCGGCCGAGTTCTCGATTCTAGGTTTATCTGGTGATTGGCCAATGGCCGGCCCAGCTAGCGTTATGACAACGCTATCCGGGCGCAGCGCCATCAGTGTCGCCCAGGATAGCTTACCGGTAAAGCTAAGCGTAATTCTGCCGAACGGCGCCAAGGTAGCGTTGCAGATCCGTAAATTGTGGTAACCAAAAGTGGGACATTCCCATCATTAGCGCAAACTGTTTGCGATGTATACTCATTACTACTGCTATGTATACTGGCCTTCGTACGTTCGCAGATTTTTCCGTTGAGATACCGTAACATTACTGTAGCCGGTAGCTATAAGTATCTGTAAGGACTCATTGTCCGGACTACACATCCTCGTTATATGCACAATGAACGTTTTAATCAAGACTGCGATACAATAGTTTGCGATAATTTCGAGTCACGTATTATGCTTCCTTTAGATAATCCTGGGCAGCATTGTGGGGCTTAATCACCTGTACATGTTATCAGCCGTTATCAACAGATAACAGTGTCATGCACTTATATGTCGTCCAAATAAAGATGTGCATGTCGGCTGCATACGATGCTTCCCAGACTCCTGATACCAAGTTTCACTGAACGGTACGCTAGCCAATAATTTCTTTCGCATTTTTCGAATTTAATTTTAAAGTTTGATCAGGAAAGTTACCAAAAGATGAAGATCAGTCGGGCATCGACGGTTGCCGTCATGGCAAGCTTCGTGGTTTTGTCCCTGTGTCAAGGCCCTTCCGCAGCCGTTTGCTTAAAGGAAAGTAAGTACCTTCCTGTTTAAGGCCTCCTAATCATGTAGACGCGAGCAAAGTTGTATTGGCAAGAGTGCGACTGTATCATAGCACATCATATGTACCGATGTCCTTTTCTCACGAGCGTCTGCATGACGGAGCTTGTATTCTCTCATCTCGAAGTTCAGTAGAAACATTGTTTTTAACGAAAAAATTCTTTATTTGAGTTGGATTTTTTTGTCGACATAGTTACCAAATAAAAACGTTGCTAATGTTATCGTCGGAGTAACATAGCACGGTATCTTTAATTTTTTGCCCGATTGTACATTTCTTCAGTAAAAGAAGTTTCAATAACATGAACGCTGTACGTACTGTTTGTTATACTTTTTGTAATACAAAACAAGCAAAAAAAACTTTCTTTCAGAAACGGATCCACTCCTGCACAATGCCCTGAGCGAAGCGCGCCGTTCGAGCAGTATTGCGCGTAGCAACATTCGGGATTTGAACTTCCACATGGGCATAACCGACGCCATAATGGAGCAAATCATCGCATCCGCCCAGGAGATCATCCAGCACATCCAGTCCATCTTGACCGACAGCCAGACAACGGCCAATACATTGATATCCCAACTGCAGGCCTTGGCCAAAGAAATTCGCTCCCAAGCTGACCCCCGCGCCGGTTTGACCGCGTTGCAGTCCATTTTGGATGGTATCCAGGGTGCGCAGACCAAGAACAGTCCACTGACGCAGACCATCGTGGATTTGATCAATCAGTTCAATGTGGAACACCAGATTACCGGCACACTGAGTAGCAGTGTCGTCCAGATTGTCGCCGGGTTGATCAACAATCTCGGATGGTCCCCCATGGCCCAGGGCGCCATTACGGCCCTGCTAGGTATTTGTCATATCACTATTTGGTAGTCTTGCTTGTTCTCTGCTGTCCAATTTTCTACCCTGACAACGGCTCATAGGTGTTAGTATCATTCTCAGTAGAGGTACTTATAGTACTTCTATAGTGTGATGTGGCCCCTTTAAAGGTCACACAACAGTTTCAGTACATGCTACGCATACACGGCGTATAAACTAGGTGTAGAAGTACTGTACTTGGTGGTGCTCTACCGCTCATCTATAGGTGAAGATTTGGCCAATTTCGTGTTCGACCAACTCCACTCGAACAGACGACTCCCGGTCGCTGTCGGGAACGAACTTTCGGAAATCATCGGTCTCGTTGAACAACTGACACAGGCATTAACGCCGGTATTCCAGCAGCTGCAGGCGGCGGTCACGCAGGTGGTCAAGGAAGTCCTGCAGGAGATTTATACCAACGCGGTCCCCGTTATCCATGAGCTCCTTGACGCCTTGCAATCGCACTCTCATTCCAACAACATCAGCGACCGAGAACATGAGGAAATTGTCCAACGTCTAGCCAATGTTTTCTAGTGCACATTTCTGGTGTGATAAAACTGGTCGGGAATTAATAATAGTTTTTCTGGTGTGTTGCATGGTGTTTGCAGCGACGGGAAACAACCGTCCTTATTTTGTGATACTAACAGGATCAACTGAGTTATACAAATTTCATGGACTGATTGTGCTGTAAATTTACTATGATGTACGTGGTGATAATACCGTAGTACAGTGGCACTAATTATGAGTCATACGTCGTTGTTGTTTTCTACAGCCGTTTTGGTTACTCGTCCCTTACGTGGGCAGTAACATGCAAAATCTTTGCATTAATTATGTGCGTGTTCGATTGCAAAAACAGTCGAAACCGACGTTATGACACATGCGTATACCCACTGCGGTGTTTGAATAGACATCTGAATGGAACGTAAAAGAAATCGGTCAGGCCAAGAACTTACTATATCTAAACAACATAGAAGTCTACGGGCGCCTATTTAGCTGCATCGCCAGTCGCTTACGTCACAGACAGACCTGATAGTCCTTTAGATATAGTAAGTTCTTAACTTCTTGGTCAGGCTAAACTGTCAGCCGAGAGGAACGTGACCTGTTGTAGTGCAAGAAACCATATGCGAAGCCGGTTCCCATGCACTGCATTCACGACCTGACTGAATGTCCCACGGAATTTAGTCAGAAGGCTGTTACGGATCAAAATCTTGGGACTACTTTAGTTCGAAGGTTTTGATAACGGTATTACACAAAACGTTGATTCCTCCATGTTAAAAGCAAATAATATATTATGTAATAGACTTTGTATAAGGCTTTATCAGATCTTCAGCTATGATATCGATGTGCTTACTATGCACCCAGCTCGCTATCTACCCTTGTGAATCAACGTTGATCTGTAGGCGCAGGAAGGCGCAGTACTCTGAGTAACACCAAATCAGTGTTCTGAACGTATATAAGGTGCTTGATGCATGGAAGGCTAAACTAACAAGACCTTGGTTTGTTATACGGTTCCTTCTCCGGTTAATTTCTGGCAGCTTCAGACCTGACGTTCCTTTTAAATAGATTATAGGACCTCAGTTGATATACTTAGGTCTCATAATCTGTTGGAAAGTGAAAGCGCTGCCATGCAAGTTCGAAACAGAGTAAATTCAACGATGGTGGTTGTGTCGGTCGCTGGAGGAGACATCGTACTGGCGGTGGAAATGGTTTGCCGGCAGGAGAAGGCGGATGGATGAATGCGGCAAGCGACTGGGAAAAACAAGGTAATGCGGCGCCGGGCAAGGTACTGGATACTCCCCGTGGATACTTCCCTGATCCGAGAAGTATTCGTGGGGCAGCCGAGAGTATCCGATGGGCACTAGTGAATATATGCTTCGCGTCGTAAAATACCTGACACACGCCGCGGCGCATCCACCGGGAGCCGGGGATACTCCGCCAGAACCCGACAAGGGAGGAGCAGAACACGGTCAGAACCTGGAGGTTGGCGCCGGAAAGAAGCGCCCTAAGAAGTGGACGGTAGGTACGAATGGAGTGGCCTGTGAACAGGTTCGTCAAGGGCGTAATGTCCCATTATCACGGCTGCAAAGATGGTGAAGAAGGTAGTGTCTCGTGGAACATGCTCTAGTCCGGATGAATACGGTTTTCAAAGACCGACCATATGCATCTCCGGTCAATGAGGTTATGACGTTTATCGGCAGGTTGTCTAAGAAGAAGCTGCTGACGCCGTTGCGGAAGCTAAAAGTCGTTTCGCCGAGTGTGCCCAAGACGCTCAGTGCACCCGCGTAGCTCGTCGGCAAAGAGAAGAATGAGCTGTGGCGGCGCGCCGGGCGCCCCCAGCTGCACAAGCGCATGGTGAAACGTAAATGCCGCGGCGCGCACGACATCGACAAACGTTCCAAGTGGTACAGTACATACGTGCGTCGTGCAAGACCTTGTGGAAAAAGGGCTTTCCGAATGACTCGGACTGGGGAGCAACTGTGGACGAACGCAGATCAAAGTCTGACGGCCATGTTACCAAGCGGCCTTGGAGTAATAACCCATCAGATTCTATGTGTTCATACGATTGTTAGTTATGATGTACTATGCACCCAGCCTACTACCTACCCGGTGAATCAGAGTTTGTAGGCCCAGTGCATTTTGAGTAACACCAGTCATTGTTCTGAGTTTATATGAGGTGTTAATTTGATAATGTATGGAAGATCAGATTGAGCAAAAACAAGAGACCCCGTGCACGTTGAGTGTGGAAAACGTTCTTTCCCCAGGCGACATGTACAGTACATGGTTACGGTGATTGTACCATATACGTATGTATACCGTAACGGCTTTTTGGGCTGGTGCATAGTGGAGCGTTTGGAGTATGACCGTAGTGAAACGGACGCGGTTTGTTCCGCTGCCAAGCGAACTTGGGTAATGACCTTTTCCAACACTGGATCATCACGTGACATCCATTACCTTACGACAACGGAAGTGTCATATCATGCACCTCCCAATCATGAACCAAGTAGCAAAAACGGTGTATCTTATTAGTATAAGTATGGCATTTTGTAGGAATTCAATCAAGGGCCCTATTGATTGACCATATATGCTAACCCACCACATAACACACACATCCTGGTCCGCTCTTCCGGAATGGATGGGACACATAAACTCCGGCACGCATATACACCGTGTCCATGGTACACAAAGCACTTCCGCCTGAGATGGAGGCCGTAATGATTTGAGTCCACAGACATTTCGCCACTGCGCAAATGTTTATGTTGCCTGCAACGGATCAATATCCTTTAAACTTGGGGTAGCTGTAATCAGAGCCCGGCCAATGCATCCTTACCAGTCCTCGGTCGATCGATCAACCCATTACGCCGGAAGCCACACTTTGGCCAATCTGCTTTTCTTATCTTAACTATGCCATTATGGGACAGAGGGCTCAGACAGTCACAACTGGTCTTATGCCAGCCTACCGGCAAAGATCGTTTAATTCCAACAAATTACATGCGTTCCTTGTTTGATTACATCTATCCATCTCTTAATCAAAACCCTGGTGAGATATGCCTGAATTCCGACGCTTAGTATTTCAGTTTAAGCAATACATCAAACGCGGGATGCTGAACAGTTCCTTCGTTAATGCCTTCAAGACTTCGTTCATAACTTGAATTTGTTGTTTTCGATCTTGGCAGTTGAACCGTATAAGGCGTATGCATAAACAGTAGTGATTCAATCATACAATGGCAATCCCACTAACCATCATTATTAACTCAAACTTCAGCGAACAAGTATGCAAAGTTTTCGATGCAGTTGCATCAGTTATGGCTTTGCTATCGCAGACTATGGTATAAGCCAGGTTTGCTAAAAGACAGGGATTTTGAGATGTGGAATGTGATTTGCGGCCAAACTTTCGGCGTTAATAACTGCTAATATCTAACCCGCAGTGACGTCACCCATAGAGAATATACTGCCAGACCCTGGATTTGAACTGTATACACGTGGAAATGTATGTCTTGATCCGCCCTCCCTAGTTTATGGTCTGTCTTACAAGTTATGGTTCATGCAGGGATCGGTAATCTTGTCAAGGGAAAGAGTCCCTGCAAACAGCCGCTACAACGTACACCACAACAAAGGCCGCAACCCGCGCAATACGCCCGTTAATCATCATACCAGCTACCAGCCTCATATCCCGCCTCCAAACCCGGCTCGATCCACACCCGGCCGAACGTTCGAATAACACAGAGTGTAAGGAGAACACTAATGTACATGCTGATCCCTTCCATGCCGCGGAGCGGAGCAGGCAAATCAGGCGTTAAAATAACAGGAGCAATAGCCGCGTACATAACCCCTAGCATGTGGATAATCCGCGCGTCCCAACGGTCAATCAGTGAATCACGCTCAACATTTATTCAATGACATGTCCCCCGATCACGTTCCGCCAAAATGTGTAATTAAGTTGTTTGATTGCGGCCGATTCGTTCCATTTTCCCGACGCGTATAGGTGTATGCACATGTACGGATATACACGAGTATGAGCTCATCGAGTGTGCTGATGGATTATTGATAGTTATCCGAGAGTTATGATGGTTGATCGGCATGTACGGATTGCGCTATACAGTTCAATGAGGATATGAATATTGATAATTTATCGGCCACTAATGGTAAGCTTACCGGTTCGTAGCGATCCTTGTGGTAATTGGCTTAATAGTATCATTATGCTAATCACGCGTATCGATTCGTTACATGTGCGTTCAGTTTACAACTAATACAGGAAACACTCATCATGTTTTCATTATTAGCCATAGTACACTTTGCTTGAACAACGTCTGATAACGAGAAAATGCGACTTTTTGTTGTCGGTATCGGAAACATGGTCAGTATGACCATTACTGCTTCCAAAAAAACTTTCAAAAACAAGTTGCAAATTTTGGGCGGATTGCTTGTGATAAGAAAGACTTGCTAAAAACAGACAGATTTTATTGTTAGAAAATACTATATAAACTAACAAAATTTTGCTGGTAAAAATATGAAACTGACGGGTAACATTTGTGACTGCAGCTGTAGATCGTCGTCAATTCATTCCAGAAGGCCGGGAAACGGTGATTACACTCCCGCTGGACGAGGAGAACGGAGACTTTGGCATCGAGCTGACCGGCGGACGCTACACCTATCTGGTTAGTCAAACAGCTGTTTAGTGTTTTACTTGGTTTTTCGACAGGATGGTATAGTCCCGGTACTCGTATACCGGATTATCCGCTCTTGTGACATAATAATAAATATATATCTGGTCGACTTTATCTGAATTTATTAGCTGTCCAAGCCGTAAATTTGTATACAAAACAATTAAAACAGTAGATTTTTTCCAATTTTTTCTTCAAATCAAAGGTTAACGCAATAAAAAAAATACGCAAAATTATATAAAAATTTGCTTCCTGTTAGCTCGCGAAGTAACCAAAATCAAACTAGCATTACCGCGCATAATTTCCACGCTCAAACGTCGAAACAAACAGCAATCAGAATAAGCGAAAATTATTATCATTATCATTCTTAATTGCATCGTGATTATTTCTGACACCCATCTAGCATCTCTGCATCCGGTTCGAACCGGCAACAATGTTGCACGCATCGGCGTAATAATACGCTGGCAAAATGTGCAAAAATAAACTTGGCAATATGTATTGATCAATCCCTTATCGAACTGTGTACTCTGCACTGGATGGCAGAAAATTGAATAATTCGGTGGTTAGCGACAGTGCAACGCCGTGGCCCGCATTATGGTCGGGTCTGTTGTATTAGGGCAATTGAATGTGCGGCGGAGCGGAAGCGCTCCCGTTACATAAACTCCACACCGGCCGGAAACGTGATGCCGGTAGTATATTATCTCTGATGGTTGGTGTTGGTTGCAGGGCAGTATTTGTGTACAGAAGATTTATAAGGATACGCCGGCCTACACCGATGGACGACTGAAACGCGGTGATATTGTCCTGGCTGTAAGTGGCTTTCTTATCGGGTTTCTGCTCTTGTTTTTTTTTTGTAAATTTTGATCTCCTTTTTTTGGCCAAAGTATCTTTCTTTAATGCAAAAATTAATGAAATTTATATATTTTGGCAATGGCCCAGAAATAATGTTGACACAAGAACAGTTTGGAAAATCAAATAAAAAATTTATCCCAGTTAGTGCGCGAAGGAACAGTAGCCAAAATCAAACTAACACTACCGCGCATTATTCCCACGCTTAAACGCTGAAACAAAAACACAAGTGGATCTGCTTTCTACTGTCCGTCAACACGAAAAATGCGCAGAAGATTACAAAAACATATCAAATAAATTTTGTAATTTTTGTATGCATTTTATGTATTTTATAAATTTTTATATTTTAAGAATAACTTAAATAAATGAATAAATTATTATTGAAAAGATGAAAATAAATTATACATTAAACAATAAATTTTATAATTTAAAGTGTGAATAATATTGTCCGTTAATGGGAGAAAAGCTGACAAATGGAAATTTAATATGCGTTTGTTAATAGCTCAAGTGCTTTATGGTGAAATACATCGAAGAAAAATAATAATTGTTTTACTTTTAAACAAATGATGCCTTGCTATTTATTTGTAGTTTATCAGCTAGATATTTATAAAATACATCAGTTATCATTCCTTAGTTATTAACAACATACGTCATCATACGTACAATCGATAAATAAACCAGTAAATGAATAATATAAATCCCAAGACAAAAAAGATGAAAGAAATGCGTGCTGCGTGCCGTGGTTAACAACCGCACAAACAGCGGTATAAAACCGGCATGCAATACAAATTGCACGCCTCTCCCGCTGCTAACAGCAGGGCTGTGGGAAGAGCCGGGACTCGGTGATCGTGTGATTACAGTGGGGTGATAGGGGCCTAATAATCCCCATCAGCATGTATGCTACGTTGCGACTAACAACGGGCATTTGGCAGATAAATGGCAAATCGATGAAGACGGCCTGCTTGGAGGATGCTAAAGCGGCACTACTGGAGACGCACCAGCCACTGCAGATTACCATCCTTAGGGATCCCGATCCCGTCCAGCTCTTTACCAGCACCGAGGGTAAGACGTCTGTACTGTAAGGCAGGGGATTTTGTCGTTGTATGCCCATAATGTGCGGTCGCATTGACCGGAAGTTAATACGGTAGTCGGCTAGACGTTTTGATCTAAATGCACAAATAATATATGTCATATAATATGCTGTACAAAATGCAAATGGTGCACGTGCGGATGGGTATATATTCATAGAAATAAAATGTATATTGCACGGAGATTATTATTACAACACAAGAGCAGACAACCCATTTGGGACTTTAAGTCGGGTCGACAAGATATTATGTTATGCAAGCGTGACTGTGCTTTTTCAAGTAATTCTCATCTTAGAATTAGGTACAGTAACTTTGCTGGCAATCTAGAAGAAAGTAATGCTTTTTTTAAACTGTTTTAAAAACTCTAGATGACGCTTTTTCAAAAGCGACTACTCAGGTGAAAGCTTACGTGGATATAGAGATTTGTACTGGTTGCATGAGTGTTTTGGAATGTGGTTCTGTGCATACTTTTCTTCTTATCGTTCGGTCTAAAAACCTTTTCTCCTGTTGAGTATTACGGAAACGATGTTGTTGTCTAACTTGTGAACTGTGACCAGACTGATAGTGCCATGGGTTTGTCTGCTCAATAATAAACTAAACTAAGTATTACCGCCAAAATGTAGTTGGAGTCAAACGAATTTGAGACGTAGAAATGTATGAATCTAGACAATCTGATATACATTCTCTGAACGGATGATTCGCTGAACAGCAGCTGTATTGTGTGCTCAACAGATCCCAAGATCTTCATCACAGCGGAACTGTGGAAGAATCATGCTAATGAGCCCTTGGGGATTTCTCTAATGGAGCGCAAGTAGGCCGGTGCACTGTTGACCCGCGTGTTGTATCTGTACAGATGCCCATTAATCCGAGTCTTGCATTTATCCAGGGGCGTCGGGGTGTTCGTCACGTGGGTGGTAGGTGATTGATAGCCGTGCAGTTAGTGCTCGTGACTGCATCTCTTAAGCGGATTATACACTCAGACATCGGGCTAATTGAATTGCATGCCATTCCGCCAGAAAGCGCTCCTTGATGACTGTGACAAAGGAGACTTGTCTCTGTAGAATCCCAACTCACCCGCCGGCCGCAATCAGCGCATCCGGCAGGGGGATAAGATGATCGACATCAACGGGCGCCCCGTCAAGGGACTGGACCAAGCCCAGGTGGCGGCCATTCTAAGGGTCAGTACGCAGTCCGGCCGCAGCTGTTGTAGGCAGCGTGGTCGGTGACTGGATACTGTAGCGCTTATCGGTTTAGTAAACTAGTTGTAGTGGTTTAATGTCCATGGACCATGGTCCATCGCAGCCATTGGAAATGTTCGAGTATCAGACACTTTCCTGTCAACGAAATAAGTGTTGTGTGTTGTGTACATGTTGGTTGCGCAGATTCACAGAAAACCTCCCACGAGGATAGCACAATTAAGTCTGATCATACACACTAAAAATCAATGCATCGCTAAGTTCTACAGAAGTAGCAGAACAACACATCACAGAATTCCCTTGTATTTGTGCAGGAAGCGGAGTACAATGTGGTGATCGTCCTGGGCCGCATTCCTTCCCTGTACGCCGCGGTCCAGGAGTGGGCGCGTGATATTCAGGGCGCCCTAACCACCGGGGTGCAGCGGACCTCCACGTGGACCTGCTCCGAGCTTAACGCTCTTAGGCAGCACCGGTAGGTAGTGCATAGATGTAGGTACAGAACAGTGCTGTTTATATACACGATACTACCCCATTCGCCGCTTTCACATACTAAAGATAATTTTCTATGACATTTTCCACAATTGTTTACATATAATTGTAAAGGTCATCACCGCGGCTCTGACCGTAACGCACCCTACAATTGTCGTGTGCATGTTTGTACAGATTGAAGAAGAACGACGAAATGGATGGGATTCACGGACGGAAACGCAGTCGACGATTTTCCGCATTCAATATGAGATTACGCTCCAACTCCACCCAGATCGAACGCCTAGTAATACAGAATGCTGCCTCTTCCACGAATCCTGCTCCCAGGAAGTAATATCCACAAACAGGTGTCACATGGTTGGACAGTGATTCGAAGCACCACGCTATTATGCACAGCAACTACTCATGATGTTCTGTGGAGCGGTTGTTTGTCGTTCAATACGCAATAAAATGTGATTTACCGCGATATTGCACCTGGTTGTTACTAGGAAAGTCTGCAAGCTGGGCAAGAACAGTATGTAAAGTGTACAATCGCACAATCAAGCAATATAAAGTACAGTACACGAAGGAAAGTAAACACAGCGTTGTACAAATGTGATTGATCGCGAGTCTGATCAAAATCTGATCGCGAAAGGTCAACTTTAGGTACCGGGCGAAAGCGTACCATACGTACAGTAAAAGGTCAGCAGCTGAGTTTACTTGGCAGTATGATTGATTTGGCAACATGTGCGGACCAAGAAACGATGCAACTGACTTAATTGTGAAATTCTGTCATATTTACCATAATTTGTTGTGATTTGATGAGAACTCTTGATACTCAGAATGATCAGTTTGTGGCTCGCCATGTATTGCGCCATTCTTTTGAACTTCTAAGCTGTTGTTATACGTGTGAATCACGTTGGCAACATACAGTTTTTATAACGAAGAACTCAAACTGATGGTGAAGAACTCCACATAAGTCTGTAATGCACAAGAAAGCACTTATGTATACGTACGAAAGAACGACGGTATCAACGTAAAATGGACATGTTTTCTGCTGGGATTCGAGTACGCGTACCATGATCATGACGGAATACGCTTGAGAGCCATCATGCCGATCATCTCCACCATCATCAAAACAGCTACCGTAGCAGCGGCCGCCGTCGGCAGTAGTTTTCTCGGTTTAACGGGCTACAAGATTTATGATTTGAAAAAGTATTCCAGTGTGCGACTGGCTAGCAATGCCAAGCCCCCAGAGTACCTGGAGAAGCTGCCCACGCGGGACGGACAGCTGACCTTTCTGGAGGACACCCCCGAGTATGATGTTCTCGTCATTGGGGGCGGAGCCACTGTAAGTCTTTTGCCAGTGACCTTTTACGTACTGGTCAAATTCAAGCAAGAACTGAACTGAAACCTATTAACTGATCAAGGCTGTGAATAAAATGATGCATTTAAGTGACGAAAATTAATGAGTTAAAGTAGCTTAAAAGTAACAAACAAATAAGTTAATGAATTAGCTAAATTAATGAATTTAAAGTTAAATATGAGTTAAATTACACGATAACACAAAGGCTTATATCAAATAATATACAAAATTTAATATCAATATGCTCCGTTGTTGTCCACAATTCCGTTTGTATTTGAAGGGATGTGGCGTCGCTCTGGATGCTGTAACAAGAGGACTAAAAACCGGTAAGTCCAGCGTATATGGTCTCGAATAGGGTCCTCCATAATGCAAAAGACTTGATTTACTGGTAAACACTATGACCGCAATGTACAAGTAGCTCGTTTTACTGACAGTTACCTAATTGCATTAAACTAATAACCGTGTTACAGCTTTGGTGGACCGAGGCGATTTTGCCGGGCAGACCAGCAGTAAGAGTACTAAACTGATCCATGGAGGTGTCCGCTATCTACAGGCCGCCATCCTGGGTTTCGATTACCAGCAATACCAAATGGTAATAACTACTTCACAACCCTTGTTTTATGTTAATTAATTTTTGTATCTGTTATATTCTATTGTTAAATATATATCTCTATATTTTGATTTAGTAAAATCACGCTGAATTCTACCAAAATAACTAAAATATTAGTAAAATTATCGATAAATTAAGTATACTTTCTCAACCAAAGGTCAAAGAAGCTCTACGCGAACGCAGTAACTTCCTGTCCATCGCGCCCCACCTAACGCGTGCCCTACCCATCCTCCTTCCTCTACGCAGCTGGCTGGACATCCCTTATATGTGGGTAGGTAAGCCGCACGTTCGCCTCGCGACGCCATCGCCATCGCCTCCGTGACCTTTACACGTTCTCCCGCTGATCGGCCGCCTTTGTACTGTAGGCATCAAGCTGTACGACCTGATCTCGGGGGACTCGGTGCTGCGGCACTCGTACTACGTGGGGAAGGAGCGGGCACTGGACTACTTCCCCCAGCTGCGGGAGGACGACCTCCGGGCGGGCATGGTGTACTTTGACGGCCAGCAGAATGACGCGCGGATGGGGCTGGCTCTCGCCATTACGGCCGCGCGGATGGGCGCCAATATTGCTAATTATGTGGAGGTGGTCAATTTGGTCAAGTTGCGGGATGGATGGAGGGAGTTTGTCAGGGGGGCGGTGGTCAGAGGTACTGTGTTCTCAGGATACGTAGCATACTTAATTTCTAGATGAGCTAAATCCATACAAAAAACCTTAATGCCAACAGTACTATTTCGCAAAAATTACCAGTCTAAACTGAATAATTTAAAAAATAATAATTATTTAGTGTGTGACCTGGATTTGGCGTTCTCTATGCGTAATAGCCAGTTCCGTGGATGAACTACGTGGTGGCTGGTATGTCGCTGATTCGTCAGTCTTTGCAGACGTCCTGACCAATCGCGAGTTCGTCATCCGCGCCAAATGCGTCATCAACGCCACCGGCCCCTTCACCGACGAAATGCGCCACATCGACAACGCCGGGACCGAGCCCATCTGCGTACCCAGCGCCGGCATCCACATTGCCCTGCCGGCGTACTTCTGCCCGCGGAACTTGGGGCTGATCAACACCAAGACCAGTGATGGGCGGGTCATCTTCATCCTACCGGTAGATCTGAATCCAGCAGCTCAATTCAATGATTACCGTGTGATCATAATGTTGGGGCTTGGTTGACAGTGGGAAGGCGTAACATTGGCCGGTACCACCGACACCCCGACGGAGGTGACCAGTGAGCCGGGGGCCAGTGAGTTGGAGGTGGAGTTTGTCCTTAAGGAATGCCAGGAACTCCTGAAAACCAATGTCGACAAGGGGGATATCCTGTCCGTCTGGTCGGGGATTCGGCCGCTGGTACGGAATCCCCATTCCAAGGACACCAAGAGTCTGGCGCGTACTCATATGTAGGTAAATCGAACGGCGCTGATGCGATTCCGAAGATGTTTTCTGTTCGCTTAAGGAACACTTGTGCGAGGAGTTAACGAACAAACTAATTAACTAGTTTTGTATTTATTTATTCACGTATTTATTTATACAATTTTGTAGTTGTATACAGTTGTATATTTTTTATTAATTTATTATTCGTATCTAGAATAAATGAACAATAAAGTTAAGTTGTTCATTTACTAATTTGGACATTTAATTTATTTTGGTATTTTTATATTGTTGATAATTTATGTGACTATCAGTTTTTTGTGAATAGTGTGGAGGTCAGCCCCTCCCAGCTAATCACCATTGCCGGCGGCAAATGGACGACATACCGCGCCATGGCCGAGGAGACAGTCGATAAGGCCATTAGCGAGTGTAATCTCAAACCCAGTAAACAGTTCTCGCAGACCTTAGGCTTTCCGCTGGAAGGCGCGCACGGTACATACGCATTGTACATGCATTAGTGCCGAAACGTATTTTACAAAATCAGTTGACAGAGTATGAGCCGGAATTCTTTGTGCGTCTCGTCAAGGATTACGGTGTCGATTATGACGTTGCAAAGGTACGCTATGCGCTCTACGCTATGCTATGCACGTACGTTGGACTTTTCTTACAGTTTTTATATAATGCTTGTGAGTTTTATTTTTTGCTGATTTTTTTATTATTTCTTTGATGCTTGTACTGGCGTGTAAAGTGTACTCTGGTGTGTTGTAGCATCTCGCCCACCAGTATGGCGATCAGAGTGAAGAAGTGGTCAAGCTAACCGAACTGACGGGCAAGTCGTGGCCGGTCAGCGGCGTCCGCTTACTGGAGCACTATCCGTACCTGGAAGCCGAAGTGCGGTATGCCGTGCGTAACCACTACGCCATCAATCTCACTGACGTCATCGCCCGGCGGACGCGGCTGGCGTTCCAGGATGTCCACGCCACCAAGCAGGTAAAGTAGCAACAAGTTACAGCACCCGAACTCGAACTATCTGCGACCGCCCCGGGGTGTCCTTCACGTACCACGTCCTACAATTGTTGCCATTTGTACGTCACGGTTTCTGTTGCGTAGACGTTCAGTTGGTTAGTGTTAAAACGGCACCACGGGGCGGCTGACAGACGAAAACGCTAGCTTTACCATCTGTTCACCAGGCGTTGCCGCGTATCATGGAGATCATGGGCCACGAACTCAAGTGGACAGACGACCAAAAAGCCCGCCAAATGGAGGACGCCCTGACCTTTCTCCAGCACCAAATGGGCTACACCACCCTCCAGCCCGACCATCCGGTCACCGTCCCCCGCGAGGTGGTGGCCAACTATGTCCAGCATTTCCGTGAGATCGAGAAGAAGCCGGGCACCGGGCTAACATACAAGAAGGTGCTCAGTTTGCTGCGGGAGCTGCAGCTGGGCGAGGTGGACGAGGAGCAGCTGGTGACCCTGCTCAAGCATGTCAAAGCATTACACCGCAACAAGACCATCAGTCTGATGGAGTTCTTAGCCGTGGCTAGTCAGTTGAAGCGGATACAGGAGTTTGCGGCACAGGAGGAGAAACGGAAGCACTGGCCGCATAAAACTTGATCCCCGTGACCTTTGTGTGTTGTTGCTCCTTTTCTATCGTTCTATCATGTTTGTACACGAAACGGCCGATGGCAGGTGCTGTTTTTGCTCAGTACACAACAATCAGGTCGTTCGTGACCTTTACAGAACAATGTCTATTACATTGCATCAGGAAGACCGAAAACATGATAAAATCAAATGCATGTAAACAGCACGGTCGATACTGCGACAAAAATCATTCTGAACACACAATTCAAATAACTATAACTTCGATTTTCGGCACAGACGTTCAACACAAACTTTATCTGGAGAAAATACAGTTGCACAGGGAAAGTAGCGTATGCTACAGTTTAATAAATAAATCTGGATATTCTGACCGAAAGACTACACGTAAGATCAACGCGCTTCACGACAGAGGATCCGATGATTTACTGAGCGGGGAGAGGACAAGCAGCGCCACGGTGGTACAGCAGATGAGCAGGAGAAACACATAAAAGCACACCCTATCCAGGATCTCCGCCACCCGTCGCCACTCGGCCAGATTCTCCTCCATCTTCTTCTCCTCATCAAACTTATCCAGCAGACACTTGACCCGGCCGACAATATCCCCGCTGGCGGGCGCCGCCGACGACGCCATGGACACACTGGTCGACTGGGTGGACTCGTAGCTGATCTGGGCGTAGGGGACGTGGTTGACTGGGCCCAGGGGGCGGTTGAGTCCGACTAGACGGCGGAACTCGTGGAGGTCGGCGTCGGCGTCCTGGCAGGTGGTGTTGCGGTAGGTGTGGGCGGGGAGGGCGGTGACCGGGGGCAGGAGACGCCCGTCGATCGAGTACAGCGGCCGCATGCAGATCAGGCGGGCGAGGTAGCCGAAGGCCAGGCGACGGAGCCAGGTGGGGACGTGGTTGCGTTTGAAGCCTCGGTAGTGTAGGTTGAGAATGGTCACGGTCATGGCCACGGAGAAGCTGGCGATGAACTCGGTCGAGAGGATGTAGATGCCTGCCAATGTCGGCAATTATTTTTATATTTTTCACTACTTTAATAAAATAGTAAATTATTTAAAAATATATTTAACCATTTTTAAATTAATTTAATCGGTTTAAATCTTGCCAAACTCGGCTGATTTTTTCAAACTATATAAATTAATTAATTTTTCCACAAAATTTAATTTAATAATTAATTTATTTAGATATTTCCTATTTCGTTGACTATTTTAACTAATGTTTTTAAAAATAGCAGAACTTCACTAAAATAATTTTGTTAAGCAATTGAAATAAATGTTTAGTGATAGAATTCTGAGATTAGGATTGTCGTAACATTCGAAGTGTAGTAAAGGTCAACTGACCGAGAAGCGGCATGTCATCCGACGTCTCGGGCATGGTTTCCCCGATCATCAGCATGAACACGGAAAATGCCAGCAGCACCGTCAAACCCAACGTAATCTTTTCCCCTACAGTAACAAATGAATTTACTGCAGTATACTGCTAAATATACCACTGATACTACGCTAAACTGGAATGTAGAGAAACATTTTTAATTAATTATAACTGAACACAGACCAAAATAACTGCAAATAAATCAATAAAAATCTACACCACCAACCGGCATCGCACGGCAGCCAGAAGAGGATAATCGTCAGCATAGAAAGCATGATACAGGGCGCAATAATATTGTATCCGTAGTAGGCTGTAATACGGCGAATGTGGAGATGCACCGTGACGTCGGGGAAGGGCTCCGGACAGCAGGCGTAGTAGTTGACATTACGGACCATGCTCGTGTTGACGATGAGCCATTCCGCTGTGTATACACACCACCAATTACAATCAATGTACTGTACACGTAAACTCCTCATATAATCCTAATAACTTTGTCATTTCGGAAGACATATAGTGCAAAAACAATACAGGGTTCCAAAACTCGTAAGCCAAGCAAATCGGACCACTTCGGACACAGTTATCGACTAGGCGAGCTTCCGTAGTAAAATGCGCTGGCGCTGAGTATATATAGAGGACCTTCACTTGCTCCGGTCGATAATTTAACTCGTTCTGGTCGCCGCTTACCGCTCTCGACGTATGCTGACCGATCCACCTCGGCTTTCCTCTTAATCACGTCCAACTGCGACGAAAACCACCATTTTCCAATATGGCCTTCTTCTTAATGTGAGCAACAGAACGGTCTTACTTGGAATCCATCGTAGATCCACGATCCCAGTTTCAAGTAACACCGTTGATCCTATTGGACAAAATATATTACACTGCACATGTACGCTCACTTGTTCTAATACGTGGTGACCTTTCCTTTAACCGCTCGGCTTTGTACGAGAGTATGCTACTCAAGTGAATTTCTCAAAGTAAACAGCATGGCTCTTCAAATGTACACTATGCATGTACAGTACGACAGCTGCGTCGATAGAGGTGATTGAGAAACCATGTTATTATTACACCTGGATCAATACATATGGCTTACGTCGAAGGGGAAGTATTTGGTCTTAATCCGGCAGGTACTGCGCATTTTGGTCGGCGGATTCCAGAAGATGGATCCATTGTACTGCAGCACCACATTCACCGGCATCAGATTCTTGTTGTAGTCATCCGCACTGTACGCAGTACAAACAAACGTTCAACGTGGCTGCACATTTTTCGGACAGTTGTGCAGACTTATAGATTGCATATACATCGATTTTGCCAGCAGCTGGAAGTAGCGGAAAAAAGGATACCACATGTTACAGTATTCGATATAATTATATAGGTTTGTCTGCAACTGCACTCGTTACACTTGCATATAACAATTTATTCTTAATTATAAAATAAAAACGAAGGTAATACAGACAGAAACGGAGGTAATATGGAAAGTCCGTTTTAAGTTTTAACATGCGTATTAACTATCTACGGCATTTCGGCTGCTGTTAGATTGATATAGCAAAATCACAGTAACACATTTAACGATGAAGGAAAACAGTAACTAAATGTGAAAACGAGGAGCTAATGTGTACCACCGTGAACGGCGGGAGTACAAGCTTTCTATATCGGATTCTATCGCACATTGGTTTGCGCGACATCACGTACTTATTGTAGAGCACGATATCCGGAAGCCAGACCTTCGTGCTGGGCATAATGAGCACCCGTATCCCCCCGAACCGACTGGGATCCCATACCAGCACTTCATCCACCCATTCCTATTCACAATTGTCATGTTGACACAAACTCCGTGTTAATAATCAACAGTCCACGGATTACAACCGCAGATTTTTGACAGCTTTACCATTTCAAACCAGACGTTAGTTGTCAGCACTTGATTCCGCTCATCCACGGAGGAGATGGCCGTCAGGACGAATCCCACTTTCACCGTAATCGCCGTCTTGTACAACACAATTCATTAGCGATATCTTCAGTCAGTCACTGTCAATCTACATACCGATGCATTGATCACGGGGCGACCAGCTTTTTCGTAGTTGGCCGTGAGATACTGCATAACTGCAATCAACCAATGACAATCAACGCTAGGATGTAATTGGTCCAAATTAGCAATCCAGTATAATGACAACAATCCGCTTACGTTTATGTTCATCGGAACTTCGTTTTTCCCAATATGCATCTGCAGAAAATTGGCCAATCAACGTTAATGCAATACAACAAACATCTGACAGTGCTAACACAGCAAAGGTCACGGCCTTTGCATTGTATTGCCATCCTTCGCCAGCAATCGATATTGATGCACGAGAGTGCTTATTATCATAATCAACTCTCTCCTACCTCTGTAGGCCGATTGAATTCGATAGCCAAACGGTAGATCCGAGTCATATTCGGCCCATCCCGTCGTGGGATCCGTCGCAAGACCCTGCTTCCACACCAACACCAGCACAACACACCACACGGGCAGCAGGCACATTGTCGGTAATATTTCCATGCTGCACGAGCAATCGTAATGCGGGCGAGCGAATCAACATGGTCAGGGGTTCGAAGAAACAGTGCGATGGCAAGTGTAAAAAGAGCCTAGTTTAAACGTCTGTAAAGGACACCATTACATCTGGTGAATGGCGCCATTGTTACGCGCCGGAATGATACGTAATCCAGTAGTCCCTCGCGAGTTGGTCTTTGTTGGAAATAATGCAATTTGCGGTTGCAGAGAAAGACGATGGTGATGATTTTGTTGTCCGATACGACGGAGAATGATATTGTGGCAGCCGCATAAACGAGCAGATTCGGGGATACGACGGATATCCGGCGGTGGTCACGGTCGACGCGATACGCTACTTTCAACCCGGCTGCAAGTACTCAAACAGTCAACGCAGGCGTACTCGGTCACAAAATTCAATAATCAAGCGAAAGTGTACCAAAACAAGTTTTAAGTTACAATCAACGTCGCTCAACTGTGGCTCAACTATTAATAAATTAAATACAAATCGTTGAACAAATGTAATCGTTAGAGAAAGAGGAATTATATCGCGAAAGTCGGACTGTCCCGCATTAGGCCGTTCGCCCATGCGTACAGCTAACACAGTGTAACAGCCGTCCAATGACCAGTTCTCTGTGTGCTGTCTCGACAATAAACCTGTCTGGCTAGTAAAGCCGTACGTGTGGCAAGCCTTGCAGTGCGCACAGAGAGACGCACGGTACGTACGTACATACCTCCACATATTGCATAACTGCGACTGATTAGGATCTATGCGTGAATGCCATGCTGAGTGGAAGCCCAGCGCCAAGTAGATTGTGTGTATTATTCAATGCACACACGTACGGATTCTGTGCAATCAAAAATCAATCGATCATGTTGATTTTGCGCGGGGACTGGCTATCTCTCGCGGAGCTGCGTGTAGTGTATTTAAAATTAGTTGATTTTGTGTCAGCTCTATGTTTGGATTATTGACAACTGCAGGCGTCTGCCAGCAGAAAATGGCTGTAAAGTGGGGCTGTTTAAAAGGGACCGATTAACGGCTAATAGAGGGCTTTGTTGAAACAAGTAATAACCCCAACGGAACAGCGCTCTCTGTATCCTCATCATCGGGATATTTGTGGAGAAATATGGATTTGTCGGATAGTCTGGCGGCCAAAAAAGCTGTTAAACGCATCCAGTTACAACTGCCGACTTTCGGTTTCTTCGGTTACTCGAAAAAATGATATGTTGACATAACAGAAAGCATTCAGCACACCGCTAACGATGCTGCTCGTCGATAAACCCAAATGCAAGCTCAAACTCCAGTTTTGCACTTTTGAACATCATGAGATCGAGCTTACTCAAAAACGAATAAACACATGTAAAAAAATGACGAAATCACGCTTGAAAATGAGATTTCGTTACAGTAATAACACCTCGTCGGCAACAGTTATCTCTACGACGACCAAAACACCCACGAAAGGTCATTCTTTGACTATAAAGCACAACCCCCCGTGGTTGGCATTTACGTTGATTTTCTCAGCAACCCGCCCCGGGCGGTGATTTTTGGTCGCCAATCACTAACCTCAGCTGTTCTTCCCGTTTCAGTTTAATAAATCTTCTTTACCGCAAGTAGCTGTTACAAAAAAGCAGTCCAGTGTTCAATGTCTTCCTCGGACAGTTTTACACACAGGAAGAATGCCCATAAAACCACGAATACTACCCCACAGCAGGATGATGAGATGAAACCAGCCAAAGAACGGGATTCAACGAAATGGAGCTCGCGGATTATTTACTTGATCGCCTTCCTGGATCTCTTCGCCGTGTCCATGCTAAGTCCCCTAATTCGCCAGCAATCTCTGGACATGGGTTCGTCGTTTACCACGGCGGGACTGATGGGATCCGTGTACGGGTGCTTCCAGCTCGTTTCCAGTCCGATTGTTGGCAACTGGTAAATTTCTAGCATTCTGACAACACACTGCCATCCCCGGGCGATCAATACGCCCGACAGGATTGCTTAAACGAGCGAAGCGATTGTCGATATTTTAGACATCGCTAACAGCTTTAAGCCACAGTTACGCAAATGTTGTCATGTAGTGTCAGCCTGACAATTTTTCATTGATGCAACAAATTGTTCGCAGGTCCGACCGTGTGGGACGCAACAGGGTCCTCCTCATCACCTGCCTGTTGAGCGGGCTGGGTTATCTCGTCTTGTCGCTGTCTTTCTGGCTGCCGCTGCTGTTTCTCAGCCGCATCCTGTGCGGTTGCTTCAAGCACACCCAGACCCTGTGTAAGGCATATTTGGCCGATATACAGACGGTGGAGGAAGCAAAGGTAACGACAAATTGAAAATCAGTTAATTCTTCTTTAAATTTAAATTTTTAAATTTAAAAAAATTTATTTATTTTATTTATGTAATTTTTTAAAATATTTTTGGGGCAGAGGCAACTATAAAAACACTATATAAAAATTAAAAAAATGTTTCTTAGTATGAAACAAGGTTGTGATTCGGTGAAATTATCCCCTAGGCCAAAGAGAAGCCGGCAACCACCAGCGGGCGTCATTTCGGGCACTTCATGACGGTGTCAACCGCCGGGTTCGTCTTGGGGCCGATTGTGGGCGGGCACATTGCCGAGCAGGACAACGGCTTCCAGACGGTCGCCCTCCTGACGGCGGTGACCTTTTTCACCATTGCCGCGCTGGTAGCCACCTGCCTGCCGGTGGTGCACGTGGAGACGGTGCGGGTGAAGCATAAGGAGAAGGGGCACGGAGGGGGGAGTTTTGGGCAGACGTTATACGCGAATTGGGATGTTTTTCTGCTGCAGCTGCTCATCTCATTCAGCGTCATGGTGCTGCGGACCAATTACGTGAGTTAACTGATTGAACTACAATTAAATAGGTAACAGAAGAAATACAAAAAAATATAGTCGAAATAATAAAAATAAAATAGTAATAAAAAATAAAATGAGAACAAAATAATTCATTGAAAATATAAGAAAAAGAACCAAGTTTCCGAATATAGTCGCAATAATAAAAATAAAATAGTAATAAAGCACAAAATAATTCATAAAAAATATGAGAATATACACGAAGTTTCCGAATATAATCGAAATCATAAAAATATAATATCATCGAAATAATAAAAATAAAATTGTAATAAAAAAATTGAATTTTCGATGAAGTATTTTTTGCTTATTTAATTTTTTTTATTACTGTTCTATTTTTTAATTTTCGATGAAGTATTTTTTGCTTATTTAAGAAAAAAAACAAAGTCTCCGAATAAATACGTTTGAAAAAAATATCTTATTATACAGACGCAGCACATGAAACAGCATTTCGGCGTCTCCGCCAAAGGCGCCGGCTACCTGACCTCCTGGCAGGCCCTCCTGGGCGTCCTCGGGGCGGCGGCCACGTCCAGCCCCTTACTCACCGCCTTCTACCGCAACAACTACCGCCTCATGCTGCACAGCTGCATCGCCACGGGCGCCGGTCTCCTGGCCTCCATGACCACCGCCCACCTGGGCGTCTACATCATCGGGCTGTCGCTGGTCAACGTCGTGGCGCCCTTCAGCCGGCTGGGCCACATGAACCAGCTGGTGGCCCGCAGCGCCCACCCCCACCACCACGGGGCGTTGATGGGGGCCAGTCAGTCGGTGGGGTCCTTGTGCCGGCTGTCTAGTGCGTTTATCAGTGGGGTGGCGCAGGATTACTTTGTGCATGGGCCGGAGGTGTTGTCGGTGGTGTGTACGGTGGCGGGGGTGGTGCAGATATTGGTTATGTATTAAGTGGGTTGTGCCGTTGTTGTTTAATGTTCTGACTGTGATATTTGTATTTATTTTGTTACTTCTGATGATGCCCTCCATTTCTTTTGCACGTGAATGACAAGAATAAACAATATTTCCGTTTCCAAGATGAAATTTCTCTCATTCCATTTAAATTATAAATTACTAAATTGTATATATGTATGCATTCTCCAACTGTATTTAATTTTCAAATTAACTCTAACTTGCATATGTTTTCTTACATTTTATTTCAGTTACAAATTAGCACTAAATTTTATATATGTATATATATATTTTTTATTTAATTTACAAATTAACATTAATTATATACATTATATTCTCTGATTTTATTTAGATACAAATTACCACGAATTTGTACATATATCCTCACATTTATTTTTTTTATTCCACAATCCAGTTGATTTGTTCGCCGGTGATAATCAAATCTCAAACCACATGGACAAAAGAAATAAAATAAAAATCACTCCAGCTAGCGAATTCACAGTTCCAAACTGAAAGAAACGCCCAAAAACATTCAACCAGCCAATTATACACAATGACCGGGCCCTCCCTCACTTGGCGGCGGTGGTTGCCCTAAACCCTTCAAACCACCGTATTCAGCAAGCGGTCAGTGCCCCCTCACTGGGGGCGGCGGTGGTCGTCGTAAAACCCTTCAAAACGCCGTCCTAGCCCATCGATCATTGCTACCTCACTTGGGGCGGCGGTGGTCGTAGTCCGCCGTGGAGCGGAAGAGCGCCGACACCGCGCTGACCGCCGAGCCGAAGGTGGAGCGGGTGAGGGCGTCGTGGGGGCCGGCGGCGGGGAGGACCGAGGCGGACGCCGCCGGGATCGTCTCCCAGTCGGTCTCGTCGCTGCCCTCCGTCTCCAGCAGTTCGCTCCGGGTTTCCCCGTCCTCGGCGGTGTGCATGGACCCGCTGTCGCTGCCGGGTTCGTCCTCGGTGAACACCAGGACGTTACTCAGATCGTAGGGGCCGGTGCTGGAATATCCGAGATTTAGGGCGATTTTATGCAATTTTTCGAGCTCTTATTACAAAATTATTTTTTAAGGATTTTACTCTTCTACCTACTATATCGTCCATGTTTTATTTAACATAAAAATTGACAGTTAAATATAAAAAAATGATAAACCTGTGTTGTTAAGAAATAAAACAAAATTATAACAAAAAATAAATCAGACAAAAAAATAACCGTAAAAGAATGTGATAAAAAGGTAAAATAACCCAGGAAAAATTACAAAAATTAAACAAGTAATTAACAAAAAATGATAAAATAAAAAAACTGGAAAAAAATATGCTATAAAATGAAACAAGTGCCGAAACACAGCAAAAAACACCAGAAATAACTGTAATAGCAATTCGAAAAAAAGAAAGAAAAATATCTCAAAAATTGAAGTACAAGTGAGTGCACTTACCGGCCGAGTTGTGGCCATTTGATCAGCTTGAGCATATTCCCCACCGTCTCCTTCAGGGACAGCTCATCCACAGCGATCTGCTGCGACGAGCACACAGTCAAGATGTTCCAGTTGAGCTGGTAGACGGCCTTCTGGAACGAGCTCTCGTCCAGCTCCGGCCCGAGAAACTGCCCGTACTCGACGAGATCCGGCATCTGAAAGTCCAGGATGTGCACCAGCGCGTGCAGCAACTGCGCCACCATACCCAGTCCGGCGGGTACCTGCACATCATACACAACCACCATCAATAAAGAAATGAACAAGAAAATGTTCAAAAAAATACTGACAATTCACACTACACGGGAATATCGCTAAGAAATATCAAAAAAATGGATAACAAATCAATATTACAATTACTGAAGAAATTACATAAAGACAATATTAATTAATATTCAATATAGAAAACCAATAACTTCAGAAACAGATAAAAAATCTTAGTGCAAAAATACGATGCAAAACTATCAATAAAAATACTGTAGAAAAGAAAACAAGATATTCTGCACAAATACGATTTAAAAATATTACTAACAAATTATTTTCAAAACAAAACAAATACAGAAATTATTAATAACAAAAAAATATAAATAAAAATTGTAAAAAATGGAGAAAACGACCGGGAAAAAATAGCAGCCAGAAAAATGAGCAGTGTGTGGAATGATACCTCGTAGAGGGGATTGCGGACGTTGACGTCGGGCTGCAGGGCCTGACCGGCGTAGTTGTGGTAGGCGGCGTAGTTGCCGTTCAACGGCAGGATCGGCTCGAGGATGCGACAGTACTCGGCGGGCGGGGGGTCGGTGGCGACGGGCCGCAGGGGCTGCAGGTTGGCGTCCAGCTCCGTCAGCGGGAAAATGTCTTGTACCTGCCACAAAAATCACTCAAAATAACTGTAAAAATTGTATTGTACTATAAAAACTTATACAAATATTTGTAAAAAACTGCATTGTATTATACAAAAATTATTAGAAATAAATCATAAAATTATACTGCATTATAAGAAATTAACTGAAAATGTTGTATTATAAAAAATTATAAAAATAATTTTAGAAATTGCACTGTGTTGTGAAAATTATTAAAAATAGTTTTAAAAATCAATAAACCTGACCAATAAATTATAAAAAACCCAGAATCGAAATATTCAGTAAAGTATACAATTTAAAAAATACTTGCAGAGTGTGTAGCTCCGATACTGTTTTTATCACGTAATAAACAACTCAACTACAATATTTCTGCAAAAATCTCTCCATACCAAATGTCGAACAGCCGTCTTTCGCTTCTTGATAATCTGTATCTCCAGCAGCTTGGCGTCGCGTTTCCGCTCCAGCAGGGCCTCCCGGTCGCGGATCAGCCGCTTCTTCGTCTCGGTACAGGCCAGCTGCAGCTGGTCAAACTTGGCGTTCTCCTCGTTGATGGCGCGCTCCTCGCCGATCACCCGGGCGCGCAGTTTGTCGTTGGCGCTGCGCCGGAGCGTCAGGTGCTCCTGTAGGCTGCGGACGCGCCACTGGCGGTGGGCGACGCAGCGGTTCATGTCCTCCAGGCGGTGGATCTCCTCGGAGAGGCTGACGAACTCGTTGGCCATCTCGAGGCGGCGCTGGCACACCTGAGAATACAACCAACACATTGTTTTCCATTTTATGCCGTTTATCTATACCAATTTTTTAGAATTTTATGACAGAATTATACAATAAATTATACATTTTTTATATGAGCCAAAAACATAATAAAACACAAAGAATAATACAAAACAATGAACAAAATTTAAATGCGATAAAAAAATATGATGAACAGAAAAGTAAATACAAATAACATAAACAAAAAATTAAATGCCCTCAAAAAATATGAAATAAAATAAACGGAAAATATAAATAAAATCGGCAAAATTTTAAAATGTTAATGCCGTTAAACAATATGAAAGAAAATAAATACAAAATACAAATAAAATAGACAGAGGTTTTAAAAGTGTAAATGCGGTCAATCTGAATCTGAAAAAATCTGAAAAATGTGGAAAAATCTAGTGAATACCTGGATCAGTTCCAGACGACGGTCCGCGAATCTCTTCCCTGTCGGCCGCGAGGAGGCCGTGAAGTTGCCATGCACAACGCACTGCGGACAGAAGAAGGCGCCGGCCGGAACGGCGCAGCTGAGACAGACGAAACGCGGGACATCGGCCGAGGCGGCGTCGTCCGGCGACGCAGGACCTGCCTCTGATGCGTCAGAATATTCATCCGCTAGGGCGTCCGCCACGAGGAGCTCAGTCGACACCGGGCCAGACATTTCCCGACTTGGTTTCCTTATTTTCCTAATCAAAAATTTAGCTAGTGCGCAATAAATGCGGTCAAACAAAATATCAAAAAAGTAAAAAAATACTAACAAAAACTATTATCATTCTGTTTAACAGAATAAAATGCAAAAAATTTAAATCTTCTCAGAAAAAGATGAGAAAATTATTACAAAATAACAAATACAGTAGACAAAAATTTAAAAAATTTAAATGCCACCAGAAAACTTAACAAAATAATAAGAAATACAGACAGAATAGAATGAAAAGCACAAAATTTAAATCCCGTCAGAAAAGGATGAAAAAGATAGCTATAAAATAGACAAGAATTAAAAAAATTTAAGTGCCATCAGAAAACAACAAAATAATGAAAAATATAGACAAAAATTAATACAATAAAATGTACAAAATTTGAATGCCGTCAGCCCATTACTTTTTACCTGGAACGTTTCTGCAGTTAACAGAAATAACACTATAAAACAGCAATTTAAAAAATAATTTATTTAGATCCCTCTCTGACTACTTGATGCTAGCCTATTACTTCATATCTGGAAAAAGCATAATTAAAAATTAAAAATTATTTATTAATACTGCATATTTTCAGAATATCGAAAACAAACTATCCTTCTAAATAATTCAAATTCTGATTGAAAAGAATAGAAAAGCTTAATCGTTGGATTCATAACACACAGCTGAATACACAGTGTTAAAAAATTTGCAAAAATTATGGAAAAATTGATAAAAAACGTAAACAGTGAAAACACGAACCTGAATCAACAAAAGTACTTTTGCTGGATAGATGGAATCAGACGACGCAACAGAACCAGTTCAGACGGAAAATAAACACGATAAACACTGTAAGTAAGTCGCAATGGAGAGACTGGGATGAAGAAACTCAGTGGCAAGTGATACAAAAATAACTATGACGAAAACTGACGCATGATACGCACTGGCTGAGGATCACACTGATGCCATTTGAGACGCAATTAGGCAGACTTTCCAGCGATGTAGCATTGGCATTCAGAGCCCGCTGTCAAGAAGGATCAACTGCCAATCTGCCTCACCCTCAATCATCAACAGATCCACAACGCGTTATTCCAAATCACGACCCAAAACGACGCAGAAACTGTTCAGTGCAGATCGAATCAGATCAGTCCAGATTTCTCAGAGTGGGGATCACAGTTATGACCTTAAAGTCAACGCTAAAACGGGACAATGAAGATAAACAACATCAGAATATGTGTTTACAACAGGGGTGATGTAACAGGTTAGCAAAACTCCAAAAAGACCAAAACGAAAGGGAAAATTCAAGCGTGGTACGGTCGGTATGACAAGTGGTACGGTCGCAGTGGCGTAGCGTAGTTAGCCCGTTACCGGTGGCCCACGAATGATGTCCCGGGGCGGTTGCAATACGTTCCATGGCCGCGTGACCTGACGAACATACTACCGACACTACTGGATGGTTATGCAGCAGTTTTTTGTGAATTGTGCAGACGAAAATTCCTCTGCGTACTTGAGATTATCATTCCTACGTTTCCAAAAACATAAAACTTTATTGGGGAAAACGCCATCCCCATAGTGAAAAGGCCAGCGCATAGGAACACTAAAAAACTGCACAGTATCAAACACTAAAAGAACACCCATGGTCATTAAACTCCTGTGCCGACGAATATACCCGGACAACAGCAGTGCAGTCAGTCCAATTGTGGATACATGCTACAATCAATGAAAAGTCTCATGTGATTCTGGGCGACGTCGACGGCATTAGCGGGACACAGATCATTCACTGGGGACAGGCGTCAACCGGGCCTTCGTCCTCGCGCGCGCCGCGTCAGCCTGTCGTGCCTCTTGTCGGCGCATCTCCCTCATGCAAAAGAGGACGGCCGTGCGCGCTATTTTGCTCATCTGGCGGACATCGAGGGCGCGGACCTCGGGGAGCAACTCGTACGGGTCCGTATCCAGTTCATTCCAGTGACGGTACAGCGCAGCATTACACGGCCGGTCATCGCACCGGATGAACTTCCTCAGGATGGATGCCATGGAGAAGTACCTACAAAGTACAAATGCATTGTTTTTGACTGATCTGCGTACTGCGTCGAGCCGCTCGCCTGGTCAGAACTGATCATGAGATGAGTGTTGAACGTACACTCGAGATGATTACAACATGTACGTCGAAGTAGAAGTACACGAAATACATGACAAATCATGGTACACAGTTCAGACACATGTTCAATCAGTACAGCGTATGTACGACCAAGGCAGATGACCATCTGCCTTGGTACGACCAAAGACGTTTCTGCATGTGCGCATACCGCTGATTGGACACTTGTCAATATCGACAGTACCACATACCCGCCATCGACGAACGTGTCCGTCCACTGCTGATCCTGGCAAGTGGCCTTCCACTGCATCATATCGGCCATTTGTGCTTCGTCCATTGCCGGGCAGTGCCGCTCGACCAGCTCCAGCAGGTCATGGTAGAACGTGGCGGAATGAACATCCAACGAACCCCGTATGGGGATGATCTGCTCCTGTAGCATGTACGCTGTGCGCTCGGACCAGCCCATCCCGTCGCCAATAACATGTCCCGGATGGCGAATATTCTGTAGCTGACTGAAGATAACATCATGAAATGTCACCTGCTGACACATGTTCTCGTTCTTAAGAGAATTCTGCCAATTAACTGCATAGCAGCCACAAAAGATAGGAGCTGGGAATGTCTGCCGAACGAAAATGAGCCGCTGGAAATGTAAATCCTTAATACGGCTCACTGATGCACACAAATTCATTAGTTCGCTAGTACTGTCACAGGGACCTTCGACGATCACCGTCCGAATGGGACTGTGGCCAAACCACGCGAGGCATTGCGCATGGAAGCTGCTCATAGTAATAAAGACACCCTGATATTTAGAAAAGACCCATCGGATGCAGATGCGGATTTCTCGACAGGCGGCCACACGCGGCACCAGCACAACATTCAACCGGCCACACGTGCGACGCAGTCTGGCTTGTGAGATCACGTCGGTGTACTGCAGCAGTTCGTCCAGGATCGGGAGAGGCAGTTCAGTCAGTGTGGGCAGATCTTCGTCGACGGAGACAGCCATATTGCAATTCTGGCCGTAGTTTCCAGTGTGAAAACAGCAGTCAGCCACTGCTTCCCAATTCCGATCGTCTTTGATCAGAAGCCTCCGGACTGACGACCACTTCAATTAATTATTAAGAAAACAGTATATTGAGACGAACCCGGATGGGTCCGTCGAGGGAAACCAAACGTGGAACGTGGACGACGGATGCCGATCTACCTGGCACC
>JAQGAU010000235.1:0-33537 GCA_034698045.1 Paramacrobiotus richtersi
ACGGCGCCGTACCTTTCGTTTAGCCACGCCCGCGTACCGTATCGAGATTCGCTTCGAATTCGAGACCCACCCTTAGTTCTCCTGCTCATGATTGAAGACCAACAAGCTGCGTAGTCTTCATATCAAACTGTCTATATAACATTATTATTAACATATACATTTTGCACTTAAAAGTGAGCCGGCGTGCGATCCGCTTTCAAACATTACCAAAAAAGGTTGGCCCAGTTCTGCGTATCTCCATCCCTTCTTTAACTCCACGGGCCGGCGAACTATAAAGGACATCAACATTTGGTGACAAGATTACCAGAATAGTAACGATGTTGTTCTTCGTTGGCTCTTTCACTGCGTAATATTGCAGGCAACCGCATGTACATTTATCTGCATAGCATGGCCCCGGATCAATCCGTCGAGGAATTTTAAGTATTCCTCCGGAGTGTACATTTTTTCAGGAAAACTCGCTCCAAATGATCCATAGCGCTTCCTGTTTTCCCACAATGAGGTTCTTTCCACAGCCGCAAGCTTGTTGCTTCTTCGGGAAGAACTGAATTGTGGAATCGACCCACTTGAGAGGAAATTCTTCATATTGGTACAAGTACTTGCGAAACCACAACAGCCGACTATCGTCAGCTTCGAACTAGCCTTTGTTGTTGTTTAGCATAGGCAGATTGAGATTTACCGGAACATCAACAAACTGTATCCAGATATCCGGTAGTGCGCGCGCAACGTCCGGCTGTTTCACAAGAGCGGCGACATGTTCAAACACATTTCATTCTCAAATAACCCACCGTGTTATCCAAACCTCTTGAAACTTTTATCACAAAATGCACATGCATACAGAGTACATGATGACCATTCTGAACCATTTTCAGGCCCGGAATATGATTTTGAAATTCAAAAATGGATTACACATTTTTTGAAGTGGGTCGATTAGTTTATATGGCTGAAAGGTTGATACATCCACTTGCTACTGCTGAACTACGGCAATTGTTCTGCGCTCGTGTAAACGACGCATAACAATCTAAAATGCCGCAGCAATAGCTTAGTTTTTCACTTGTTATTCTATAGCTGATTTTTAACGCTCGAAATGCACAGAAGAAAGGGTATAATAATAATAATACTACAAGAAATATAAGACATCAGCTGTAAGAAATACTAGTCCGGTAATATCCATATTCTAAAATACGAAAAAATTATAACGACCCTGGAGACCCCCAACCTGAAATGTCTGGCTGGGAGTCTTCAAGGTCGTTATGTATTTTGTTTCGTTTCCAATGATCGTCGGCTGGGCAGCCTAGCTGCATGCAAATATTATGATCAATTAATCATTATCAACTGAATCTGAACTTAATTAATACATGGTGCATTGTCTTGTATAGGCCAATTCGAACACAAAGCAGAGAGGCACAAGGTAAAAAATAAAACGTTCTCAGCATAAGGTACGTACAGCATGACACACCATTGCATAAACATTATTCAGGATAATCAGCAGTGCATTTGATTTGCGCATAAGATTCCATCGTCACATTTGATATTTGATAATTAATGTCGCGGTAATAAGTCGTAATCTCAAGGCAGGGATACGCGGTATTAGCTTAGCCCACTAGTTTACATACTGCACTAACGAAAGCGCAAGATTCTGCCATTGTCGAGGCGTACAAATTACAGTTAACCCAATCCCGAGAATTGCGCGCGTCATAACCGGAAGTCCCGAACAGGTTTCAGCAACCAAAGCACACCGGATGGTCAAGTTTTTTTCGCTAGCGGATCTCGATTGTTTCCTATGCAGACGCGCAACATGATTGATGCACAGCACGGGAACGTTATATTACACCTTAATCGAACACCTCAATGGTCCTAGAATATATGAACATATCGAAACAAAAAATCCCTGTCCTCCTCCGATTCAGCCGAGACGCCGCGGACTTTGCGTCATCCAATTGCAAAGCGGATAAAATCGATTAAAATTCCACAAAATGCAATAATAATTAGAGACCGTTTGTACCCAAATGAAAACAAAAGTAATGGAAATACAAACGATAACACTTTCACGTGCATGTGTGTTGATTTGTGCGCACTCGCTCATTTCGCGACTGGATATTTCGCCGTGGTATCTTTCGCCTCAAGTCAACTGACCACAAGAGAGCGTCGCCGCGAGACATTTCTCCGCTCGGTAAACGCGTTTTTTTCGTGGATCCGCGGCGTAAGGTCATTTCGCCACTCTTGACATACGTACCATAAACACTTATCACAAACTTTCTTGCTTTTTTAAATATCAGCGATATTAGAAAAAGCAAGAAAATTCATGTGCAACCAAATGGTTTGTTCACCATCAGAAGCCATTAAAGCAAATATATACGCGCGCCACCCGAAAAAGTTTTGCTCCCGAGATTCTCTGGCTAGCACGACGCCTAGCGACACCTAGAAATCAACCGGACATTTGCCGAAACTCAGTGGATAATCAGTTAAATGTGGAATTTCGTCAAGTCAAGAAGGTTAAAATAAAAACAAGTTTACCAGATGACCAGTTTTATCCAGCTTACTTACCAGAACGCGCTATACACTATACAGAGTATATCAGCCGATTGCGAGAATTGTATGGCACCCGTCAAAAGCGTCCGGATGAAACTGGGATCTGGCAAAAGTGTTCGGATGAAACTGATCATCTGATGGCTCTCGGCAAAATCGCGTGAAGCAAGCCGAATTGCTCGGCTCAGAAAAGCGTCGGATGACCTTTGGCTGCATGTCGCTGCACTATTCTCGTGGAAAAGTGCTTCTAGTTGGACGAATTTCACGCCGGTCGGAAGTTCGCCCGTAAAACGGTTTTGACGGTCACAATAATTCTAAACTAGCGCAGACCTGCATTATGCATATTCGACCGGAGCGGAGCGATGGTCTTCTATAAGTACTCAGCTCCAACGCATTTTTGTCTGCCTTTCCTTTCGTACACGATAACTCTCTTCAAAATGGTCCGATTTGCTTGAAATTTTACCAGCATGCTCGTCATTATGGGTTTTGGAACCCTGTTGTTATTGTACCATAAATTTTCAAAAATTATAAAGTTATTAATTTATTTACTAATACCAGACGATACATGGATAGAAGTACAGCTTTCGAAGACTGAGCAGAGAGGAAAGCGCCTTGCGTGAAGACAATAAAACGCGGACCAGAGAGGCCGTCCGTTTCAGTCTCGCAATGATAGAAATCTCTGTAGATTTAATGATCTCCGTCTGCACTCATTGCACTGTGCAAAACAGAACTTATCAGCTGTATCACAGTGCGAGCGAATCCCTACGTTTCTTAGCTATTTCTGCAGTCTAGTTTCACTTTTGCAGTTCACAAATTTTTGAGGCGTCCTTTCCAATTCCGAAAGTGCCTTTGTATTTTTTTCTAGTTAAGGAATCATTATTAGATTACTTTCAAAGTTTCCCCCAAAAAACTGCAGGGCGTCAGCAAAGTTTTTGCTATTGCACTGTCGTCATCAGCCCCGTTCGTCTTACCAGGTTTTCTGAGAGGCTGTGGAAGCAATGTCTGAATCCCCGCAGACAACTTCAGTGAGTTCAGTCTGGGGATGGCGTGCCAAAGCATCGGGGGTCGTCCGCCGTCTAAAGCAGCTTCTCGACCGAGGAGAACGGAGTGATATTCAGTTTGCAGTTGGACGCCAGAAAGAACTTTTCCGGGCACACCAGTACTTAACGCCTGTGCTTTCCTGCAGATTGTCATGAATGATGGCACGGTTTTTCTTGCAGATGTATACTCAGCCTCGGCAGCGACGTATTTGACAAGATGTTTCACGGCGAGGTTCCTGAAACCAAGAAAATAATCGAGCTCCCGGACATCCTTCCACAGGCGTTTGGTATCATGCTCAAGTAAGGTGGTTGGCAGATTGTTGCTGATTCCAGTGAATTAAGTTTTGTGATGCTAGATACTTGTACACGGATGTCGTCGAGGATCTCGACATGGGGAACGCCTTGCCCACCCTGCACTGTGCCAAAAAGTATGGTATCCCAAAGCTGCTCGACATCTGCGCCGATTATGCCATTAAAAACGTCGACAAAAACACCTGCCTTACAGTGCTGGAAGCGGTAAGTTTCATCCACCAATGACACTTTTAAAGATTCACCAATACACCAAGAATGGACGCCATAGGCTAAGGTTTTGGATGCGGAGAAGCTGGTGACCAGATGCATGGAGATTGTGGACACACACAGCACTGAACTACTGCAGTCTCGGGGGTTTTTGCAGCTGACAAACGGAACCTTACGGGGGATAGTTAGCCGAGATACGCTCAGTGCTAGCGAAGTGGAAGTCTACAAAGCAGCAGAACGGTAGGCACATACCAATATAAGTGAGGCATGCATGGTAGCCTCTTCACCTTGTTTTAGCATGTCTAGTGTTTGGATTTTGGTGTTTCAGTTGGGCCGTGAATATGTGCCGCACCAAACGGCTTGCGCCAACTGCTGCCAATTATCGCTTGGTGCTGGGAGAGGCGTTATTTTTGGTTCGCTTTCCACTGATGGATGATGGGCAACTGGCCAATGGTCCTGTAACTGTAAGTATTGTTTGGTTGTCACCGTTAATTTTGTCACCCTCCGCTAAAATTCCGCCCACGACTGGGAATCGACTTGGGAAACGAGAGAGTGCGTTTTCAAAGTGGGACATTGTTACCTGCATTTGTTCCGGATTCGGGGGACATTTTGGCGGAGGGCGGCATCATTAACGGTTATAATTGCCAGTTGTCGAGATGCAAATGTTATTTAGGCTGGATTGTTGCTGAATGATGAACTCAACAAGATATACTTGTTCAAGCATGCCGC
The DNA here is from genome assembly GCA_034698045.1 of Paramacrobiotus richtersi. Taxonomy (NCBI): domain Eukaryota; kingdom Metazoa; phylum Tardigrada; class Eutardigrada; order Parachela; family Macrobiotidae; genus Paramacrobiotus; species Paramacrobiotus richtersi. The sequence continues at coordinate 4,815 of JAQGAU010000235.1, forward strand.
CAGGAAGCCGGCCATTCCCTTCTCGGGTATTCCGCGATCATCAGACGCTTCAGACATCGCCTTTTCTGATCGTCGCTGGAAGGTACTGGATCAACTCGATTTTCCTTTCGACGAGATGTCCAGGGTCAGGATGGGGGCGAGTAATGCCTTTCTCGATCGACAAGGACACCTGCATCTTCGCCTGTGCCAGCACGCGGGTGTTTGGAGAGGGGGCGGTGTGCGGTTGCGTGATGCTCTCGGCTTTGGTCGATACGAGTTCCACATCGACGGCATGGACCGGCTGCCCTCGAATACCGGGTTCCATCTGTATAGTCATGCTGAACGTGCTCCAGGTGTCGGTGTGGAATTTTCTCCGGAAGACCGGCTGAAAAGTAGCTTAATCCGCTTTGTAACTCGTGACCCGAGTTGTATCCAGCCCTGGGCTTCGCCTATTGCCAGCTGTAATATGGTTGCCGGGACGTACAGCAGCACAACTGTTTCTTATCATCGACGCCTGGGCAGTCTCTCGTTCAGCTTCCAGCACGGTCACCACCGGGATAACACTACAGAAGAACTGTGTAACGCGTCCCTTAGTGCCACACCGAAGATCTCTCAGCAGCATGCGCTGCCGGTTTTTATTTGCCTAACGGATTGTATGGGGCTGACGCCGTCCAATGGAAAAGTAGTGGAAATCGTAGTCCGCTCTTTTCGTTTTTATCCCAACGAATGACGAAAGAGGAAACGGGGATACTGTTTCGCTTGTTCTCTCTCGCTCATTGTGAGCAATGCTCTCCACGATGAGCAATTACGATTCGTAGGTTTGTTTAGCCGCTAGCATATGCTGGACTGCGTATCTTCATTTGCCTGTTGGCGCCGTTTGTGTTTCAGATTTGTGCGGATAGACTGTTTGTTCTTTTTGCTGTTTCCCTCACCCTGACTCGTCGTTGGTGGTGTGATTGGTTAACACTCGAATAATTTCCTGTTTTAGTAAGTCAGACGATATGAAGTTGGTAGTGCCACCTCATACGCACGCTAGGCGGTAGTTCTATACATATCCGATTTCAAGCAAAGTATAACCAGCAAATGATGTGGAGCGAACCATCTGCAATGACAACGGCATCTACTGGGTATTCTTTCATCTTAAGCTAACTAGTGCAGTGATCTCGATATGCCATAGTACTGCAACACGAACTTCACTGCTGCCCTAATCTTGCTTGGGACGCCGTGCATCCTTGTAATTCATTTGCAGTAATTATCAACGTGTCTGCATCATACAGGATGTTGAGTTACTGTCCACTGACGGACTATTAATCATCCACAGAATTAATTCAGGAATGCATTGCAAGCAGATAGCACTGACCTCACTGTGTGTGGATTTTAAAGAAATTTATTCCTATCACGATGTCCTTGCTGGTGCATAAGATCAGCTTCTACGCTTTTTGAAACGCTTAGTGTTAAAACGAAATCAACGCGCGGATGAATGAGCGAGATGAGATTGGATGTTTCAGTTTTAAAGAATCGGTCGATCCCGAAAGGTTGTTTCGAAAGTTAAAGGAAGTCGAGAAAACAGGTGAACATTCATCAGTAAAGGTACGACATACAGGAAAATCATTTTATTCGTTAAAATATTAAGCGGTAATCAATAATATAACTATCATTGAGAAACACCACGGCTTATGGTTAGCCAAAAAATGGCAACAGTACACAGAGGCTAAAGGGTCACAATCCGAGTACGAGCGGTCCGAGTCAAATAGCCCGAATCAGACATTCAGCGCGAGCGTCTCACAGCACAGTATTAATGCGTTACATCTCATATGGTATACAGATACAGTTTGTCCGTTGCAACGTATATTTCTGTCTAAATAGTGTTATACAATAGTTTAGAGTTTCCCACAGCACACATTTGGGTGCATCGCAATCCTAGCAACATCAATACTCAGATAAATTATTTCTACACTGTCATAATATTTAAAGGTATCGCAGAACGATGCGGGAAGTGGAATTACGACGGAACCGGCCGAAATCTGAATAACACCACCAGGAAATCTTGACGGCTGGAAATTTCAGTTTGTTTTCAATTTCAGGAATCGTAATACAATTTCTGATGAGACTGTTCGCGTTATACGATAAAAACCTGCACTATGCGGCAATATCTCACATGCATAATTCGATCAACATGCAGTATGTCTCCGTATCCTGCACGTTTAACGGCCGCAGTCGTTCGGAAGTTTGATAGGATACTTAAATGCCCCATTGACGATTGTTTTCTCTCTATATTGTTCGATAATGTAGAAAACATGTACCGCGTACTTCGAAACGTTGTTTATATCTAGGAAGTTTCCCTGAAGATTGCCCCTCAATTGTCTGAAGAGTTCCGCAACAAACCGATTCAGTACACCAATTTGGTTATAAGAGATAAGATAACATTGAGTACACAAGGTCATAAACATAAACGAATATATAATGCACCGATCCATCTACCATTCTTTCATAACGGTGTTCCAGATAATTTGACTGTAATTGATCTGACTATAAACTTCTATAATGTCCCATAAAGCGCTACAATTCTTGGCGCTCGCACTTTGCGTAAGTCGAAATCGCATAGTTTTAATTCATGGATAAATATTGTCCATTTTCGTACAGTTAAGAATTCTTGCTTTTCAGGTGGCCATTTCCTACGGTTGTCGTACCAAGGGCGAAGGATGCGCCAGTCATATTCCATGTTGTTCAGGATTACGGTGTGAAATCGGTGCTGACGGATTCTGGGGATTTTGCAAAGATGGGAACGGAGGACCGCAACCGGCCACCCAGCCACCAGCGACTCAACCCCCAGTTACCGGAGGCGGTACGTAAAAATCATCTGTGCTTCTGCCTCGATTTTTACGAGTTTTGGAAACATTTTATGCTGGTTAAACCGGTCGCATAGTTCAAGAATACACGCGACTGCTCATTTCTTGTTGAACAAAGAAAGTGCAGAGATTTTGTAAGAAATTAGCTTCACCGGGAAAAACTGCACCTTTTGAGAGAACTGATGTACATGGTAAACGTTAAATGCAAATATGCAACAAAGTTCGACGTATTTGTCTAAAAGATATGCAAAAAAGTCGGATATAAAGCGGTATTGTCGTGTAGTAGACGACCATAGCTATGATTCTGTTGTACGCCCGCTTTGATGGTCGAGGGGTCAGAAGTTACGAAGGTGTCATCTGGCAACACAATACATGCAAATACAATACTATTGAAATTGTGTTTAAATCGTTCACTGTCTTCAGGTTATCTAATCAGTGTACAAGAATTCCGTACGGCCGTCACATCAAACGGCTATCCCAGCCCGTCGGATGAGCAGTACAACAACATCAACAGTCGGGCCGCCGGTTCCGGCTCCATCACGACCAAACGCGAGCTAGCCATGTTCCTAGCCAACATCCTGCACGAGTCCGACGGTCTGCGCGCCAAAGAGGAGTACAGCCCGATCACCGCCCCGTACTGGGAATACCCAGGCAACAACTATCACGGCCGTGGATACATTATGCTGAGTCACTACTACAACTACCGTGACGCATCCATGGCACTGTACGGGGATCTGCGGTTGCTCCAGAACCCGGATATGGTTAAGAATGATGATCGCATTGCCTGGGACACGGCGTTCTGGTTCTGGAAGGATCGTGTGCACTCGCAAGCGGGCATTTCTGAAGGACGTTTTGGTGTGTCGATTAAGTTTATCAACGGCGGGATCGAGTGCGTACCAGGCGGGACACCGCAGGCTCGACGACGATTTGAGATGTATAAGAAGATTTACTCGGCGTTTGGTATATCCGGAACGCCGATTGAAGGCGGCTGTTACAACTGAATGAACTGATGATGTTCTCCAGTTTGTTATTATAGACAAACCAGTAACAGTAATTGTAGATACTTACTGTTACGGTGTCCAGATCGACCAGCAAATCTTATTGTTAGTCGTTCCTCTTTGCTATAATGTTGTATAAAAACAACGTTTGCTTGACTCTGTAAATTTATATTGCAGAACACTGTAAGCAGTACACAGTATTACAGTGCGCGTTCCATCAGTCTGAAAACGTACTGTACACAGGGGCAATGCCGCAAAAGGTGAAATACAAGGTTTAGTCCGTTAAAGAATATGCGTGCGGACCGGTAGGGTCAAAGACTAGTCAGTGCGATTACACTACGAAAAGAATATCTGTTGTCCAAATTGCTGTGGGTTGGGTTGTCCGAACCAGCGCGTATGTTTCCACGTTCTACTACAAGACCAGCTGCCATGCACGATTCGTTCTTACTGTTAGTATATTCAGCTGCACTCTGGTTGTATCGTATCGCAAATTTTCTGCACTTTACTACTACGGAAGATATAACCATGTTATTTACTTAATAAACTTGGCAAGAACCGAAAAAGCGAAGCTTTAAATTGAAGTTTACAATCTGAATAAACGTCACATCAAGGGTAAACCAGTTTACGTCCACATTACACTGTGCCGAGATCGGTGATCGTTATAGCTTAAATCGATAACCACCAAAAACCTAATTGCCGCTTTCCTATCAATTTTTATCTCCCTATTATACATATGTAAATAAACCATCCTGAATTCTTTGTTCTATTTTATCACTGCGACAAAACCGGATAAAGATTCCGATGTGTAATTTTCTCAGCAGCTGTTTTGACCTCGTTAACCGATTTTTTTCGTATAGGTTGGTGCGACTTTTGTTTGCAATTACCACAGTTAGTAAGGTGCGGCTTTCGTTTCATCAGCCGTTGCAGTCAGGTGTACGTGTATTTATGGTGTCAAATGCGACTCTTGCCTGCCATATCTTAGTAGCAGCTGTTTCGTTTCAAAGCAGCAAGAAACTCTGGCTGCCATAAAACAAATGAATTTACGTTTGCCGTAAACGTTAAAGATGTAAATCTGCTCACGAAAAATTGATATTCCTTCCAAAACCAGAAGCCGTGGATTACATGAAAAAGCATGGGCAGAAGCTGTTTCCCGCAACATTTCCACAGTTTCACGTAACTGGGTTTCGATACTTCGAGATACATGTACATGAGTCCGTAGAAATGCGCACTTCAACCTTTCCGATACATTACTGGCTGCAAGGCTTTGGAATGCTTAACGCAGCGGTTAGCCATGGCCAATATCATCCGCGTAGAAGGGGGAAAATCAAATCGGATAACCACGTTCTGTTCATCCCCAGTAATTTCGTCCAATGAGTCATCGCAGTGCAACAGGGAGAATCGGAATGCGCGCCTTTTAGCGTAGGCAGGAAATCACTGCCTTATTAGTGCGCATAGACGAGTGGCAGTGTCAATCCATGACACCATAGCCGGCTTGTACGCACAGAGTCGTGGTTATCCGATTTATTTTTCCCCCTTCTATATCACAGGTAATGTGCCTGATTCTCGCGGTGGTTGACGTCGAACAAACACATTTGCATAATTAATATGCTTATGACTTTTTATTTAATAAACGAACCAGGCACGTCATGGCACATAGGGGTCGCTCCTGAAATTAGCAAGGCTATGTTGCATGGGGGATACATATTTTATCCCATTGATTTGGATTCGATTCTTTTGTCCTCAGAGCAAATTCTGCAATTATTAAATAATAAAATTGTTTAGTCATGTATTAGCTACGACTGCTACGTAGCAATTACTTTAGACATCCAATTCGTTTCACGAACACACGACGTAGGCGAGCCGTGACGCTGAGCACTGCGCAGTAAACTCAATACCAAACAAACACGGGAATATATAAGAAGGTCTGTCAACCTTGCGTTTTACTTCGCTTTCTCCCAAACCATGTCGAACATTTCGATGCAAATAAATTCCTCTTTCAACCAACTGATTCCAGATTACTACATCGTATCTAACTGGAACTACGCGCTTTCTTGGACAGCTGGGATCTGCTCTGCAGCATTACTGTTGAACATTCTCTTGCTTTGGATATTGGTCAGACACGTACGCCCCTGGACATCGTTTACAATCTACATCTTCGTTCTGACAGTCTGCAACATCATCAATGCTTTTCTGCAGAATCCAGTGTCCTTACTGGTCAGGGACGTTCTCCCTGTCCAGCTGATCCCTTCATTTTGCCTGGTCCACTTGTTGATTCGCATCCCCGTTGGCTTCGCATTACCGGGTTGTCATATTCTGATATGCTTCAACAGGATGTGTGCTGTGACAGTTCCCCTATTGTACAGACGCTACCATACCCGAAAAGCAGCATGGGGTATCTGTTTAACACTGATCTTTTTCTGCGCTGCATTTGCCATTCCCGGGATCATAATCCATGCAGTGTACTACAGATCAGCGTCGATGAATGACAGATGCTCGTTCCAAGTTTCTTCACCGGATTTACTGCTGTGGACGGTGATCTACAGTGCCGTCTTCTATGAGCTACCGGAGGTCGCGATTGTGCTCAGTTATCCGTTGTTTCTGTATTTCAAGTTTAGGAGGCGCTCTGTACGTCCAACGATCGACGTTACCAATGACAACTTGACAGCTCCGAAGGATCAGAGGGAACGGCAGAATAAACGATCCAAGACCCGTTCTTTCACTGTTCTTACGCTTCTGACCATTAGTGTTGTGATCTGCTGGACGCCATCGAATATTTATTATGTGATCGAGTCTCGCGATTATACGTTCTTTTTGGCTATGAATCTGTTGAAGCTTGTACATTCGGCGTTTGACCCTATACTGTTTTTAGTGTCGGTAGAAAATTTGAGAAGGGCGTTATGCCAACTTTTCGTTTTTGGAAGTGTAAGACCATTGTCTCGATTTGATGGTTGTTCACTGTCATTAGTGAACCAATCAAGCCATCGACCGCGTGCAAGTCAAGTCCAATCTTCAGCAGCAACTTAACGCCTTCTGGATGGCGTTGCTCCACCGAACGATTGCCGGGTATGTCGAGGTGATCTGGTTGACAATAGTAATGACGCGTGATACAAAGGCATCTGAGAACTGTAAACCGAGGTTGACGCTTGTACGCTACCAGTTCTGGTCCTAACCCATACCACCCGTTCTGGATAATGTCATTGAAATATGAAATTTAACAGTTTCTTGGCTATGTTCGCGACATACACAGTCTGTGTATTCTCTTGACTGATAAATACACTCGTTTCTCGTTTGAAAATTGGTTTGACCTTGCCTTTTACACGGATTTGTTCCGAAAACGATTTTCACTTAACTGCAGATGTTTGAGGGTTCGAATAGATGGTAACTTTAACAGACGACTTACGGCGTGCGCACATGCAAACACTGCAGACGGAAACCCAAAACTTGTGTTGACAATTAACGTATCTGTATTCTCGCATGTTGTGGTTGTACCTTGGGTTTACAACGGTCAATTCTTCGCATAATATGGGTCATGTCGCTTTCTTTACTGGATTTATCCAATATCTTATGGAGCGCGAGGCCCGTCAAAAGGGTACAACTGTTTACAGACTTCAGTTTTCCTAAAGTTCTGCGCGAACTGTTCAAAGATTTCCTCCTCATCTTTAAAGATGCCTAATGACCTTTAAACAGTGCTGGTTTTACAGAAAGATCTTCTTAACGGTAAAGATCGAAAACATTGAAGACTGGTGGCAGTCTTTAAAGACTGGTGCCTTTCTTTAATGTGAAGCAGCGGTCTTTAAGAGTCTGAACAGCGCGAATATTACTCTTTATAGATCGGTGACATATCTTTGGTTACTAGCAAAACAGATCTTTGCAAGGTCTTTAAGGAGCTGTTTCACTTTTGACGGGTCCCGCGCGCCGTGATTACCCAGAGATTACCTGCTTGAGATTCAACAAAGGCAAATGGTCGCTCTCCAGATCATTACGTGTTAACCTGATACCGATTTTCCTGTCCGTTTAATAAAGTTGATGACTGTTCCCTTTATTTCCTTGCCTTACCTACTTTTCCACTAGAACAGTAATAATTATATTATTTTCTGTTTCATTGAAAATGCCGTGATAAATATACCATGCCAACCCGTTTTAATAATGCATTTCGTCGAAAACCATCAGGCCGTCAGGCAGCAGATCCAAGAACGGAAACACCAGAATGTCACATTAATTATGAAGTGTAGCATGAGAAGCCTGTAATTACAATACATTACGTCGCAAGAATCCTGCTAACAGGCAACTGGTGCACCACTCCTACCTTTGTATTCAGTTTAATCACTTTAATGTGATACTTCATCTTGATTGCGTCAGCACAATTTAACGAGCAAGAAACAGCACGTTATTAAAACTCTTTCTTGACAAAATGCATCAAACTTAGTTACTTTTTTTCGTCCAGAGTCCAGACTCCTGAACGATGGCAAACATTTCGCTAGGCTTTAATTCTACCATCCAACCTTTTTATTACGTTACGTTCAACTGGAACTATGCGCAGTCGTGGACAACCGGAATCTGCGCAACCGCGGCCATATTCAACGTTCTTGTCCTTTGGGTGTTATTCAGAAGAGTGCGACCTTGGACATCGTTTACTGTCTATATCCTCGTCCTCATGGTTTGTAATGTACTTAATGCTTGGCTGCAGAGCCCGGTATCCCTACTGATCAAGGACCTTTTGCCAGTTCAGTACATTCCTTCCTTCTGCATTTTTCATATGTTGGTTCGTATTCCCATCGGATTCGCATTGCCCGCCTATCATTTGCTGATCTGCTTGAATAGAATCTATGCGGTAGCTGCGCCGTTTGCGTACAAACAGTACCATACTCGTAAAGTTGCGTGGACATTATGTATAGTACAGATGGTTATCTGTGCGGCGTTTGCAGTTCCGGGGATACTGGTTGATGCGATTTACTACAGATCACTACCGATGAATGAGAGATGCGCTTTTCAAGTCTCTTCCTGGAGCTTACGGGAGTGGACGTTGATTTATAGCGCTGTGTTTTATCAGCTACCGGAGATTGCGATTGTGTTGAGTTATCCGTTGGTTTTGTACTTTAGGTACAAGCGTCGACGATCGGTGCGGCCCATTAATGGCAGCAGCAGTGATAATCTGAAAGGTCAGCGAGAGCAAAATGAAAGGCAGCAAAAGCTATCAGAAACCCGCGCGTACTCCGTTCTTACGCTTCTAACTATCAGTGTTGTACTGTGCTGGACGCCGGCGAACGTGTACTTCGGACTGGGATCACAAGATTATACGTTTTTCTTAGCGATGAACTTGCTGAAACTGATTCATTCCGCTTTCGACCCGATTCTCTTTGTCGTATCGGTGGAGAAATTGAGAAACGCGGTTTTCTAGAATCATATTTATATTCAGACCGTGTCCCACTAATGACCTAGAGTCCTAGACTAAAGTGTCCTTGGGTAGTGAGACCCACTATATCTTTGGGTAGTGAGATCCCACTTATATTCTGCGTACTTATAATGATATTTTGCGAAAGCATAATTTCATCACTGTGCCATACAGATTATACAGCCATTCTGCTTCTATTTTACACAACAGGAAGCCATTAGCTTCCCGTTTACGCCAGTGCAAATTAATCTTTTTTTCACGCGTTCTCTTGTTTCCCACAATCTGTTCAGCTTTGAAACCTAATGCACACGACCGAAGATTAGGTATAAACTCCTGCAAGGAACAGATCAGTGTATCATGCAACACTGTGAGCCAATCGAATAGTTACGGCAAAACCGTTTTTTGAAATCTTAGATGTTGAACGTTACTCACAACTTCAGGTCCTTTGGTCAACCTTTACATTCAATTGTATCGCACTGGAGTCAACCACAATCATGGACAACGGCCGTTTGCACTATCGCAGCGATCCTGAACATGTCTCTTACAGTATGGGGATACTCCTATGCAAAGTAAAATCATGGAATTCTCTTACGATTTACACGTTCGTTCTAACGTTGTGCAACATTGAAAACGACTAGAGTCTACAACGCTGTCGCTTATTTTCAAAGATCTACTGCGAGCTTAAACTGGCACGGCCGTACTGTATCATCCATAAAGTGATACGTGTACCCGTCGGCTAAGTCCTACCAACGTGTCACACGTTAATTTGCTGTAACAGATTTCGCGCAATTCTAACTACTGCAATACCGCTGCCCTTCTTGCACATACGTTACCATAACAAACGATTGGCACCCAAAGTGTGATCGACAATGTTACTGATATGTATCGCATTCGCTGTGCCAGGGATCATTTTGGATGAGGTATATTACCGGACCCCGTCAATGGACGAAACGTGTGCTCTGTGGTTTGATTCGCGGAGTACGAAGGACTGGAATGCATCTTTTAGCGTTGTCTTCTTTGTGTTTCCTGAGGTTTTAATTGTGTTGACGTATCCGATGTTCCTTTACATTAGATTTAAACAACGGACGATTCGTCCGCTAAGCCAAAGAAGCGGTACGGATATGGAAATACTATAAAGTCTACTGTAACACCACAGAAAACGAAGAAACGGTCAGATCCCACCCTTTTACCATCCTTATCCTCCTGGTTATTGGTGTGGCAGTTTGCTGGACGCCACCCAATGTTTACAACGCCTTCGGGCTGCAAGATTCCGGTTTATCCATTCAACACGAAACAAAGGTATAAGATTAGTGATCACTGATCGACTGTTATAGAATGCGTCAGAAATCTGAATCCTTCACAGAAACTTGATATTTTTTCCAACACAAGATAAAGGTCATTAAGGCGTTTCCGTGGATCAGACGGTTTGTCAAACCTCAATTAGTGTAGGCATTCGATAGGATCATATCGAGTTACTTTAAACAGGAAATTATTAGCGAACTTGGATTTGACATAAACTATTTCATGTATTCTGCAGATCCGTGATCGTCTTGTGATGATTAACCAGCTGCAGGGAAAGGAGACAACAAACGTCGTACATACATGTAATTTAGACGCCATCATTGCTATTAAAACTAATACATATAAGGAGGATTTCAGATTCCATCCCTCGGATTAATCTCATCGACACCAGATCCGGACATTTCGTTACTGAAAAAACTGGCCAAATACTATGTACAATAATACAGGTAATTCTACCTTCTCCATCGCCAGAACATTTTCTGTTTTGTTTCACTGGAGTTCCGCCCAATCATGGACGACCGCATTCTGCACAATCGCCATTATCATCAACGCTTTTTTGCTGTATTTGCTGATTGGTAAAGTTAAACCCTGGACATCGTTCACGGTCTACATACACGTTCTAACTATCAGCAACATCATAAGCGGTGTCCTGCAGAGCCCGCTATCTCTTCTGGTCAAGGACCTCCTTCCCGTACAGCTAGTCACTTCATTCTGCTCTGTCCATGCATTTCTCCGTGTACCAGCCGGTCTGATGTTACCAGCATGTCACATGCTGATGTGCTTAAATAGGATTCTTGCCATGACCGCTCCATTTCACTACAAACGCTACCATACAAAAAAATTAGCCTGGGGAATGTGTTTAGCATTGGCAATGTTAACTATAATATTTTCCCTGCCTGGCATAATACTTGACGCTCTCTACTATCGGACCCCGGCGACCGATGAAATGTGCCGTTTGCAGCTTGCAGTTCGTAGCGTGAAAAACTGGAATATCGTATATAGTGCTGTATTCTACGACCTACCGGAGATCGTGATTGTGCTGAGCTATCCACTGTTCTTGTGCTATAAGTTTCGAATCTCCAGACAAAGATCTGTTGGGACTATTCCTCCGTCAGTCGACAAGAGAAACAATGGTGCGGATGTCAGCAACCACGCTGTGCAGCCAAGTGATATACCATCCAAAAGAATGGAATCACGTCCGCTCGCGGTTCTCACTCTTCTTACTGTCAGTGTGGCAGTGTGCTGGACCCCTTCAAATGTATACTATTTGATTGGGTCGCAAGATTACAATTTTTTCCTTATTATGAACTTACTGAAACTGGCTCATTCCGCTTTGGATCCAGTGCTACTGCTGATTTCTGTGGGAAATTTGAGAAATGTGCTTACAGCTAACTAGCCGTGCGAGTAAACCATTTTACAGCTTACAAAATTGCGCATCTCACAAGATATGTATATTCTGCATGTATATATTCAGTATGCATGTATGTATGCATGTATTGTATTTATTCACATTATTGTTTCTCTCTTTATGACTTCTGATTAGTTCTATAGCATGTCTCGTTAGTATTAACGGAACTCTGCGGTCCGTTCATCTAATAATCGAGTCAGCATGGTTCATATCTAGGAAAAATGTTCGCCAGAAATTTTGTGTTTGGCAGAAATTTTGTATGGTGTAACCATCACCAGTTCTATTCCGGTAGATGCTTTCATACATACAGTACTATGCATGCTAATGGAACCACGGTACGGAGACATACCTATATATATAAAAATGTACAGGTTAGGAAAATGCCATATTGTGTGCTTGATTTTACGGCAGTTCGGGTATATTAGCGTTCCAAATTGGTGCAGCATTGCTGTGGGCATTGCCGAAGAAGACTTGGCATTTCCTGGCACAAAAAAGCTGAAAATGAAACTGTGCAAATGTTATTGGATGTACAACAATTCAGAAACGGTTAAACGAAACTGAAACGCTCATATTGCTTTACTGCTTCACGGGAGGTATCCATGCCTGGTATCGGAACAGAGGCGTTGTGCACTTCAAAATCGAAAGAAAAGACAGATTCGATGCTACTTACTAAATGAGAGAGGCGCTTTCCAAGTCTCTTCCTGGAACAATTGAGGTAGTGGACGTTAATTTGTAGCGCAAATGTTTTATCCGCTACCGGAGGTCGTGATTGTGTTGGGTTATACGTTATTTCTGTATTTTAAGAACAAGCGTCGACGACCTGTGCGGCTGACGAACGGCGACAGCAGTGATAATCTGAAAGGTCAGAGATAACAAGATGAAAGGCAGAAACAGTTATCAGAAACTCGCGTGTTCTCCGTTCTTACACTTTTCACTATCAGTGATGTCCTGTGCTGGACGCCGGGTGAATGTCTACTGCGGACTGGTATCAGAAGATTACACGTTTTTCTTAGCAAAGACTTTGCTGATTCATTCCGCTTTCGACCCTATTCTCTTTGTCTTTTCTGTAGGAAATTTGAGAAATGTGGTTTTTTAGAATCATACCCAGACCGTATACGCATTGCTGAACGAGTAGCGTATGTTTTCACTCAATGTAATTATTTGGCGTCCTTGCTGATATTTCCTCAAACAGAACAGAAACGAGTGCCGTTCTGTTATTTTTTGAAATGATTATGCGCCAAACCGTACATTCAACAATGCGGTTTACGGATTCATTCACATTTTACTGTTTCAAGTTATGCACCAGTTATGATTAGCAGCCGCTTGCTAATCATAACGCGGATGCTACAGGCAGATGCTATCTGTTGTCCGAATAACAACTAAGAAACGTGCAGTGCGAGGCATTATCTGTTTATTGTCATTATTGGTTTGTTTCTTGGAAATGGACGTGCAGACGGTGCAATGTCACGCGAAAATAAAACTATGGTAAGTTAGTTCGCGTTACAGTCTTGAGAAGATGCGGTAAGGTTCATTAACACTGCGATTCACCATTTGACTGACTATGAAGTGAAATAATTTGGCGAAGTAAAAGATGCAAAAGTTGCGGCAGCATAATTTCATCACTATGCCCTACAGCCACAGGATAGGTTGTACCTTCCGTTTTAAACAACAGGAAGCCATCAGCTGACAGTTTATGCCAGTGCAAATTAATCTCATTTTACGCCTTCTCTGATTTCTGACACTCGGTTCAGCTCTTTCAACTTGCTGCGCTCGACCGGAGGCTCAGTATAAATTTCTGCAAGGAACACGTAGATGCAGTACAGACATGAACACGCAAATCACTCGTTAACTCCACAGAGAGAACACGTAGGGCAAACCGCTTTTTGATATCTAGGATGCTGAACTTTACGCGGAATTCCAGCTCTGTAATTCGACCTTTATATTCCATCGTATCGCACTGGAGCAACTCACAATCCTGGACAACGGCCGTTTGTACCATCGCAGCCTTTCTTAACATGTTTCTTGTGTGGTTACTGCTGTACAAAGTAAAATCATGGAATTCTCTTACCATCTACATCTTCGTTCTAACATTGTGCAACATTGTCAACGCGGCTGTACAAAGTCCGCTGTCGCTTATGCTCAAAGATCTCCTGGAACGACAACTGGCACGACCGTACTGTATTATCCATATAATGTTCCGCGTTCCCGTCGGATTCGTCTTACCAGCGTGTCATATGCTAATTTGCTGTAATCGGATCTGCGCCATACTCCTGCCGTTCGCATACAGACGATACCATACCAAACGACTGGCCCGCAAAATCTGCTTGGCAATGTTGCTGATATGTATCGCATTCGCTGTACCAGGGATCATTCTGGATGAGGTGTATTACCGCACTCCGTCGATGGACGAAACGTGTGCTCTGCAGTTTGATTCCCGGAGTATGAAGGATTGGAATGCAGCTTTCAGCGTTGTCTTCTTTGTGTTTCCTGAGGTTCTGATTGTGTTGACTTACCCAGTGTTCTTGTACATCAGATTTAAACAGCGAACGATTCGTCCGTTAAGCCAAAGAAGCGGTACGGATACGGAAATCAAGTCTACTGGAACACAACAAAAAACGAGTCGGCCAAAGAAACGATCATCACGCTCTTTTACCATTCTTACCCTTCTGGTTATTAGCGTGGTCATTTGTTGGACACCTGCCAATGTTTACTACGCCTTCGGGCTGCAAGATTACGGTTTATCCGTTGCGAAGAATTTGCTCAAATTAGCTCATTCCGCCTTGGATCCAGTTTTGCTGATGGTTTCGGTGAGCAATTTGAGAACGGCAGTAGTGGAGTCTGGAGCAGCGTTACGTTGCAGTTAGCTCATGAAACTTTTAGTGGTAGTTCTACCGTAGCTCCGCTGCGCTTTGGCCTCTTTGATAAAAAGGTCAGAACTATCTTCACTGCTGTACAACTAAAGAAATTCTTCTGGTACACAAAAAATAATCGATTCGAATCATTCGATCGTTTCAATGATTTCTGTTTAATTCGGCAAAGAGCATAAAGTGAAGATCGCAGGTCAAACATATCAGTCACGCTCGGGGGATCGTTGATTCAGAAAGATAAGCTAGGCGGTTTTGGACTTGGATGGGTGACCGCTGTCGCATTCAGTGGCTTATGCGTTTCCACGAGCCTCCGCTAAATCGGATTCTTCATGGATTCAACAAGGTCTTCGGATTCACCAGGAACCCACTTTCGGCTCGCTGATGCCTTTGGATGAATGTATGGACTACGGACGATACGGATCTTGTTGTCTTCGTGGTTGTTGCTTTCATGCACACTTTGGTAGTCACAGCTCAGCAATTCTGTGATGAGTTGTACTACTGCTTCAATACGTAGAATTTCATTTATTTATTTATTTCCTTCGTAAGCAGACAACCCGTTGCCGGGACTCCGGTCTGTTTGGCTTAGACTTCATGATGTATCTGTCTACTCTCTGATCATCAGATTCTGATGTGTGGGGTGCTTTTTAGTCCACCAGGATGTGACTGATTCAGAACCGAATACAATACAATACAATTTCTGAACAATTTTTGAACCTTTCAGATATATTTGAAACATTCAACGGTTCCAAAAGGAAACGCAGATGGGTTGAGTCACCGAACGATTATGCAGTCCGTACAAATCACAATTCAATCCTCGTACCAACCGCATGAGAGCAAAAGTCATCATCACCAGTAAAAACTGTAAAAAGAAAACGAAAAGTGCTGCTGGGGATAAACACAGCCCATAAAAACTGAATCATAAATGTCACGTTCATTTTGAAACTAGGGATGCTTGCAGAGAAAGGAAAACGTAAACGATGCTGACAGGAAGGGAGCCCAATAAAACATTTGCCCTAAAGCTTCCAACAAATCTCGCGGGAATCGAGAATTTTCAGCGCGGCATGTCCGCGTTAATTTCCTGCTTGTCGCTCTTGCGCAACGGCCAACCCTTGCGCGCGCAACCAACTTTTCTTTTAATATAGGATAAAGGTTATTATGGCGTCCGCTGCAAATTACACGGTTCGTCGAACCACAGTTAGCGTGCGCATTTGATAGGATTATCGAACTCTGACTTCAAACAGGAAATTATTAACTAACCTAGCTTTGACATACCGTGCAGTTCTGCGGATCCGTGATCGCCTTAGGCTTAGGATTATTAACCAAGGGGAAACGGCAACAAAATACGCTGTAGGCACCATGATTACTGCTCGCCAGATCCTTATACATTAAGAGGGATTTTATATGAGATTCCATTTCTAAGATTTCTTCGACGCAAGCATCAGGCATTTTCACATCACAAGTTAAACGATTCTGCCAAATATTATGTCCAATATTACAACTAATTCCACAGTCTCCATCGCCAGACCATATTCTGTTTTGTTATACTGGAGTCCCGCACAATCATGGACGACCGCAGTTTGTACACTCGCCATTATCCTCAACGCTTTTCTGTTGTGGTTGCTGATTAGCAAAGTAAAACCATGGACGTCATTCACGGTCTACATACACGTTCTAACTATCAGCAACATCATAAACGCTGTCCTCCAGAGTCCGGTATCGATTCTGGTCAAGGATCTCCTCCCCGTGCAACTAGTCACATCATTCTGCACTGTCCATTTATTTTTCCGTGTACCGACCGGTCTCATGTTACCAGCGTGTCACATGCTCATGTGCTTAAATCGGATTTTGGCCATGATCGCTCCGTTTCACTACAAACGCTACCATACCAAACAATTAGTCTGGGGAATGTGTTTAACATTGCTGGTGTTGAGTGTTATATTTTCCCTTCCCGGCATCATACTGGACGCGCTCTACTACCGAAATCCAGCGGTCGATGAAAGGTGTACTTTGCAGTTCGGAGCGCGCAGTTTGAAGAACTGGAATCTGGTATACGGTTCTGTATTCTACGACCTACCGGAGATCGTGATTGTCCTTAGCTATCCGCTGTTTTTGTGCTATAAATTTCGAATGTCCAGACAAAGATCTATTCGGACTATCAATCCATCAGTGGAAAACGGGAACACTGGTCGGGACGTCAGCAACTATTCGGTACAGCCAAGTGCTAGACGGTCCAAGAGAATGGAATCACGCCCACTCGCGGTTCTCACTCTGCTTACTATCAGTGTCGCCGTGTGCTGGACCCCGTCAAATGTTTACTATTTGATTGAGTCGCAAAGTTACACTTATTTCCTTATTATGAACCTACTGAAGCTGGCGCATTCCGCTTTGGATCCAGTGCTGCTGCTGATTTCTGTGGGAAACTTGAGAAATGCGCTTACGGAACTTCGACTCTAGGGTTAACATCAAGAATGAGTTATACTGAGGAATCCGAGCTCCCAGCTAGCAGTGCGAGTAAACCATATTACAGCTTACGAAATTGCGTATTTCCCATGATATGTAAAACGATGAGTTCTGCATGTGTACATATTATAACGTGTAAGCTGTTGTTCGTACAGGTGTGCAGTGATCGCACTGATTGTGTCAATGGGGATCTCCCCATTAGCATTCTGAAGTCGTAGTGCGTAGCAGAATCTTCTAAGCAAATTAGTGTTGATCTGGCCTGTGCGCCAACCGGGCTAGCTTGCTTATCACGTTACGTACGTTCGTTCGTTCCCTTATTTCCTAATAAAAATCCTGATTGTCGTTGTGTGTGCTTCGTGGATCGTGTAAAGTGTAGAGTCACCTTTTCCTGAATCGTAATCTGTAAACCCACCACCTTGTGTTCATCCTGGCGAGCCTGATCGGCAATCCAGTTTGAGTGAGCTAGATCTCATGTGTAATATTCAGTTGATCACACGAAGCCGCTCGCTAGTAATTAAGAAAACAATTGCATTGTTTGCTCTATATCTAGTTATAGAAACAATGCACTATCGTTCTCATAATTACTAGCAAGTGGCTTCGGATCACCTCGTTGTTTCTCTCTTTATTACTTCTGTTAGTTCTATGGCGTCTCGTCAGTATTAAAGAAATTCTACCGTCCGTTCATCTGATAATCGAGTTAGCCGGATTCATATCTGGGAAGATGTACCCAAGGTTTTGCAAACAATCTTGTAAGTTGTAACCGTCACGAGTTTTATGCCGAAAGATTTTCATACATAATAAAGCACACATGCTAACAGACCTCATGCGCTAGGAATTTGGGCGGGCGCCAAAACAGAGATCCTGGAGCGGAAGTAAATGTGCTCCTAAAGACACATACTAGACACATAGCATCTCTATAATTATGTAAAAAGTTGAGAAGGATGACAAGACACATTTTATTAAGGTTCGGGGGGCAGCTCAGTAAAGAAATGTGACTGAAGATTTTTATTACCAGTGAAAGTATTTTTCGGACGTTAGTTCACAGTGCTGTGTTCAATCAGCTACCGGAGTTCGAGATTTTGTAGAGGTATTCGTTGTTTTTAGATTTGCAGAACAGCAGCCGGAGAAAGAATGTTTAGTCGACGGCTGCGATAATTGTGTCAGCACTTGCCTAGCGATCTCTTTTCCCAGAGTTTTGGGATTTTTAGATCTTCAGTACCAAATTTTTTGTGAAATTGTAGTATGCAATCGGACTTGGTATATCCCACAACGGGTTTGTCTGGTTACGAAAAAATACAATTTTGAGTCCAAGCGTCGACGATCGGTGCGGCCGACGAATAGTAACAGCTGTGATAATCCGAAAGGACAGAGAGAAGAAAATGAAAGGCAACAACAGCTCCCGAAAACGTGCGCATTCTCCGTTCCTACGCTTCTAACTATCAGTGTTTCACTCTGCTGGACGCCGGCTGAATGTCTACGACGGACGACGGGCTCACAAGAGTATACGTTTTTCTTAGCCAGGAACTTGCTGAAATTGTCTCCTTCCGCTTTCGACCCGATCCTTTTGGTCATATCTGTAGAAGATTTAGGAATGCGGTTTTCCACAATCCTACTCTAACCGCATCACCACTAGCCAGTTAGTATGTACTGTATATTTGGTGTAATTAATTGGCGCATTTAATGATATTTTTTCACGACCGAGAAGAAATGAACGAGATTCTGTTATTTTTGAAAATGATTATGAGCCAAAACCATAAATGCAGCCATGCAATTTACGGAGCAATGATAATTACTTATAGTTGCGAACTGTCGATATTCTGGTCAAATTGTCAGGCACTTATCATTAGCATCCGCTTGCTCCAAAAAGGGGACGCTACAAGTTGAGGCGATATATGCGTTTCGACTAATAAGAATGAAGAAACCTGCAGTGCGAGTTACTGTCTATTTATTATCAATATTGATTTGTATATTGGAAATTTCCAGACAGAATCACGCACAAATAGACTATGGTTGATTCCCGTTATAACCCTAATACGACGCGGTAGTTTTAATATTGCGATTTAACAGCTGACTGATTGTGAAGTGAAATAACTCATCGAAGTGAAAGTTGCGAAAGAATAACTTCATCAGTACGCCTTACGAAGTACAACCACGGGATAGGTTTTGCCTTCCGTTTTACACAACAGGAAACCACTAGCTTCTTGTTTATGCCACTGCAAATTAGGCTCACTTCACGCCTTCTCTTATTTCCCGCAATCGGTTCAGCTTTGAAACTTAACGCGCCCGACCTAAGGTTAGATATAACTCCTGCAAGGAACAGATATATGCACCATGTATACGCATAGTCAGTCGCTAACTGCACAGAGAGAGTAGTCACGGCAAAACCGCTCCTTGAAATCTACGATGCTGAACTTTACGCAAAATTCCAGCTCTTTAGTTCGACCTTTATATTCCATTGAATCGCACTGGAATAACCCGCAATCATGGACAACGGCCGTCTGTACCATCGCAGCGATCCTGAACGTGTATCTTATGGATCTGCTCCTCTTCAAAGTAAAACCACGGAATTCCCTGACGATTTATATCTTCGTTCTGACACTGTGCAACATTGTGAATGCGGGTGTACAAAGTCCGATGTCGCTTATGTTCAAAGATCTACTGGAAGGTCAAATGGCACGGTCGTATCATACAGATAATGATCCGCGTACCCGTCGGCTTCGTGCTACCAGCGTGTCACATGCTGATCTGTAGTAACAGATTCTGCGCGATACTGCTGCCCTTCATGTACAGACGCTGCCATAACAAACGATTGGCACGCAAAATATGCTTGACAATGCTACTAATATGTATCGCATTCGCTGTGCCAGGGATCATTCTGGATGAGGTGTACTACAGAACTCCGTTGATGGACGAAACATGCGCTCTGCAGTTTGATTCCCGGAGCATGAAGGACTGGAATGCAGCTTTTAGCGTTGTGTTTTTTGTGTTTCCTGAGGTTGTAATTGTGTTAACTTATCCGGTTTTCCTCTACATGCGATTTAAACAACGGACGATTTGTCCGTCAAATCAAAGAAGCGGTACGGATACGGAAATATATTCTACTGGAACACAACAGAAAACGAGTCGGCCGAAGAAACGGTCATGCCGCTCCTTTACCATTCTTACCCTTCTGGTTGTTAGTGTGGTAATTTGTTGGACACCAGCCAATGTTTACTACGCCTTCGGGCTGCAAAATTACGGTTTATCCGTTGCGAAAAATTTACCCAAGGTATCACATTCCGCCTTGGATCCGCTTTTGTTGATGGTTTCCGTGAAGAATTTGAGAATAGCGGTAGTGGAATCAGGAGTTGCTTTACGTTGCAGTTAGTGACTGAAATTGTTATTGGTAATTCCACTACAGTTATACGATGCGCTTTGGCCTTGTGTGTGGAAAGGTCAGAACTAGTCTATCCTGCTGTAACATTAATAAAATTCTTATGGTTCGCAGAACATGTTCGATTCGATCGTTTTACAGATTGTTAGTAGTCCGGCAAGGAATAGCATGTAAAGACCTTGAAAGATCGAATAGATCTGCAATACCTACACAAGAATCAAAAATCCGGATTCTTCAGTGAATTGATGATGTAAAATGTTAGTTTTCTTCTAAGAAAGAAAGAAAGAAAGAAAGAAAGTTAGTTTTCTTCTAAGACAGGATAAAGGTTATTATGGTGTAAGCTGCAAATTAGACGGTTCGTCGAACCACAATTAGGGTGCACATTTGATAGGAGTATCGAACTCCGACTTCAAACAGAAAATTATTAACAAAATTTATCACTGACCTATGGTGCAGTTCTGCAGATTCGTGATCGCCTTAGGATGCTTAGCCACGGAGAAGAGACAACAACTGTCGCAGGCGGCATCATTCCTATTTGCACAAGCACAGGTAATACATAAGGAGAGGGATTTCAGATTAGATTCCATTTCTAAGATTTCATCGACACAAGTACCGGACATTTCACAGACTATGTTCAATATTACAACTAATTCCACTGTCCCGATCTCCAGCCCGTATTCTGTTGCCTTACACTGGAATTCCGCCCAATCATGGACGACTGCAGTCTGCACAGTCGCCATTATCCTCAACGCTTTTCTGCTGTGGTTGCTGATAGGTAAAGTAAAACCATGGACGTCATTCACCGTCTATATACACGTTCTAACCATCAGCAACATTATAAACGCTGCCCTTCAGAATCCGGTGTCTATTCTGGTCAAGGACCTCCTCCCCGTGCAACTTGTCACTTCATTCTGCACTGTCCATTTATTCTTCCGTGTACCGGTCGGTCTAATGCTGCCAGCGTGTCACATGCTCATGTGCTTGAATAGGATTCTGGCCATGATCGCTCCGTTTCACTACAAACGCTACCATACCAAAAAGTTAGCCTGGATAATGTGTTTAACACTGAAGATGTTAAGTATTATATTTTCCCTGCCTGGTATAATACTGGACGCGCTCTACTACCGGACCCCAGCGGTCGATGAACGGTGTACTTTGCAGTTCGGAGCTCGCAGTTTGAAAAACTGGAATCTAGTATATGGTGCTGTGTTTTACGATCTGCCGGAGATCGTCATTGTGCTGAGCTATCCTCTGTTTCTATGCTACAAGTTTCGAATGTCCAGACAACAATCTGTTCGTACTATTAATCCATCAGTAAAAACCGGGAACAATGGTCCGGATGTCAGCAATCACTCGGTACAGCCAAGTGTTAAACGGTCCAGAAGAATGGAATCGCGTCCGCTCGCGGTTCTCACGCTTCTAACTGTCAGTGTCGTCGTGTGCTGGACCCCGTCAAACGTTTATTATTTAGCTGAATCGCAGGATTACACTTATTTTCTTATTATGAACTTACTGAAACTGGCTCATTCCGCGCTGGATCCGGTACTGCTGCTGATTTCAGTGGAAAATTTGAAAAACGCGCTAATAGAACTTCGGGCCTAGGACAGCCTCAAAAGAACAGCTCATACTAACTTTGCAGCAGAACTCCTATGAAACTAGGATGCCAGTCTCCTGAGCAACATTCACGATCATTGTTGAATATAATATACTTTACGCAATGTATTTTCACGAGAAGCTGTGATAATGCGCTGTGCATTGGTTAAATTACCTGTGTTTGTTTTTCTCTTTATCACCACGCAGAAGAAAAATATTAAAGTTTTTCAGAAATCTTGTGGTCATGACTATCAGCAGCTTTATCCCGGCATCTTTGGTACATCGTATTTTTATAAGGGATTCGATTCGTACTAACAGAGCCATGGTAAATATGGACGGATAATGATAGAAATGCAGACACAAGAAAGCAGTAAAAGTAAAGCTCAAAACGTAGAAGCGAAAGCAAAACCTACCGCTAAATGAAAGTGCCACGTTTTACGATAGCCAAGTTATACGATTATAAATGAACACCATTAATAGTATATGTCAGAATTGGGCTACAGCTCTGGCGAGCTGTAGCCAGAAATTCCTGGCGACCAATCAGATTTGCGTTCATCTAGCCAGCTTCGGTTTTGCTGTTCCACCTGGCGAGGTGGAACTGATCGCCAGAGCTGGCTACACACTCACTCACTCACGATCGTGCGAATGCAGTTGTCAAGACTAGACTTCTTTTCCTTTTGTAAATGTGGTTCCCCAGGTGTTGTTAGACAGAAATATGATTTTTCTACCCATTGTCAGTGGTTTATATGCGGGAAGCGTACCAAGCATCAAATAATCTGAGAAGGCACTTCTAACGGTTATCAGAGAACCCTGTGAGCACTCCGAATGGATAGCACGTGCTGTTATCGACTTGCAGTCGGATTTTCAGTTGTACCCCATTTTGGCTGTTTACTTCTGTTCGTCGCCGGGAATTTCTGGCTACAGCAGGCCAGAGCTGTCGCCCAGTTCTGACCTATACTCATATTAACAACGTAGTTTCATCCATTTTGACACCACTCTGCAGTACTGTGCGGTGCGAAAGAAGTCAACCGGCTTCTCCTAATGTGGATAATCCGTCTCAACCAGTCCAATCAGCTTGATTCGCAAAATCGAGATTAGCCTTCAGAATCCCTTAGAACACTGACATTACCTTTCACGATAGCAGTAGTTTAACAAACAAAACACTCCCAGATTTGCTTCGGACAGTATTGTCGTGACCTTTGCATGCAAGTTGATGCAACCAAAGCGTACGCAAAAGGCCGGTTGTTCATTCCCACGTATTACATATAAGAGACAGCTGCTTGTATTTGCAGGAAATGTTTATCAACGCCGTTCTGGTAATACTGCCGGTATTTCTAAGCATTCAGTCGGAAACCCCTATACAGTGGAACCCCAACAAACGGGAGAAGATCAAGTCCGATTTTCAAGGCTCGGTGGAACTGCAGCAAAACAGTCGTTCTACGGTCCTTGAGGCACGCACTACGTATAGACCAGCTGAGGCGATGGCACGCAATCGCCGAAGAAAAATGACGTCAGTCACAGCACTGCCCTGGACACCAAGTGTCGCAAATATGATGCGCAGTCCGGCGACTGTTTTTTTTTAACAGCTTTCGCCAATCCAATACGGAGCGCTGCTGCAAATAATGCAGTAACAGCATGCCAGATACGAACCGTCAGGAGACCCATAGTGTTTGACCTGCATACAACAGTTTATGGGAGATATTAATATTGACACATATTGATCCGCAGTGTTGTGTATATACAGTAGTATAGGTACATTGTCCAGGATATTCATTGATTGCTCATACCACGAGAAGGTGAATGTTCGGCAGTTTTCAGGGAGCAAGATTTTGCAGTTTAGTACGTACTTACAACATAGTCGGACCGGGCGCTAATTGTACCGGACGGATGAGTCACAATTCATCTAGCGGCCCTGCGTCCGTTGTCAGCCGTGCTACCCATTGTCGCCCGCTAATACGTAATGAGTAAAGTGAATCTATTCGACGGGACACCCAGCTATACATCACAGTGCGTGACTACTGATCGATTTTCACAGAAAGCGTAGAAATCTGAATCCTTCAGTGAATGAAAATGTGTTTTTGTAAACGAAATGAGCATAATATTCTTTATTTTCCAGCATGTAATACACGTCATTAAGGCCTCAGCTGATAATGAAACAGTTCGTAGAACCGTAATTAGCGTGGGCATTTAGCAGGAAAATCGAACCGTTACTTAAATGAACAGGAAATTGGGTTTGAGACCTTGTGCAGCTCTGCACATCACTGATTGCCTTAGGGCTTAGGATGATTAACTACGGTGAAGAGATAGCAACTGTTGTAGGCGCCATCATTAGCTTAGGCACCAGCTTAACACATAAGGAGGGATTTCATATAAGATTCCCTTTCTACGACTTCTTCGGCACAAGTACCACATTTCACATCACTAGGTAAACGATTTCGCCAAATACTATGTCCAATATTACATTTAATTCCACTGGCTCGATCGCAAGACCATATTCTGTTGCCTTATGCTGGAATTCCGCCCAATCATGCACGACTGCAGTCTGCACAATCGCCATTATCCTCAACGCTTTTCTACTGTGGTTGCTGATTAGTAAAGTAAAACCATGGACGTCATTCACCGTCTACATACACGTTCTAACCATCAGCAACATTATAAACGCTGCCCTGCAGAGTCCGGTTTCTGTTCTGGTCAAGGACCTTCTCCCCTTGCAACTGGTCACTTCATTCTGCACAGTTCACTTATTTTTCCGTGTACCGGCCGGTCTAATGTTACCAGCGTGTCATATGCTGATGTGCTTAAACAGGATTTTGGCCATGATCGCTCCATTTCACTACAAACGCTACCATACCAAAAAATTATCCTGGGTAATGTGCTTAACATTGCTGCTGTTAAGTATCATATTTTCCCTGCCCGGTGTCATACTGGACGCCCTCTACTACCGGACCCCAGCGGTTGATGAACGGTGTACTTTGCAGTTCGGAGCTCGCAGTTTGAAAAACTGGAATCTGGTGTATGGTTCTATATTCTACGACCTACCGGAGATCGTGATTGTGCTTAGCTATCCACTGTTTCTGTGCTATAAATTCCGAATGTCCAGACAACAATCTGTTCGGAGTATCAATCCATCAGTCGAAAACGGGAACAATGGCCGGGATGTCAGCAGCTATTCTATACAGCCAAGTGTTAAACGGTCCAAAAGAATGGAAACACGACCGCTCGTGGTTCTCACTCTTCTTACTGTCAGTGTCGCCGTGTGCTGGACCCCGTCAAACGTTTATTATTTGATTGAGTCGCAAAGCTACACTTATTTCCTTATTATGAACCTACTGAAGCTGGCTCACTCCGCGTTGGACCCGGTGCTGTTGCTGCTGTCGGTGGAGAATTTGAAAACCGCACTTGTCAAACTCCGGTTCTAGCCCTAGGACAATATTGCGAATTGGTTATTCTGAGTCCGCATCCATTAGTTCGAAAAACCATGTCGCAGTATTAAAAAGTCGCATTAATATACATATTGTTTTTTTGTTGCCTTTATAATCAAGCTTACGACGTTGCGTTTGCCGAAGATGTTGCATAAATATAAACAGACGAGTTCTGGATGTATTCAGTGAACGTGTCATTGTTTTTTCCATTTGTACTTTTAACGCATGCGTCGATAGTATTAAAAAGCGTTGCGGCCGGTTTATCTCGCAAAACGAGTCGGCATGATTGAAATGGACAGAAGAAGAGTACCAAAGGTTTTGCAGAAATCTTGTAACCATTAGCAGTTTTATGCCGGAAGCTGTCATACGTCATAAATCATTCATTTCAATGGGTCCATTGGTAGGACGGATAAAGGTATTAGGTGGTAATGCAGATGTCAAAACTGAAAAACGTCATTATGTCTTCCTTATACGGAAGTTGCGGTACCCGCGTTCCAAATGAGTGCAGTCCTGCTATACGCTTATCAAAGCTTTTCCTGTGACACAGTGATATCGATTATCAAAACCAGCGTGCATACTAAATTATAGTACGGCTATGTACGGTGTCGAAATTAATAAAAAGTAGGATGGTATCGCTTCGGGCTCATCGGCACGGTTGATGTTGTCGTGACTTTGGCCAAACCCACGCCCGGATGATGTTGTCGTGACTTTAGCCAAACCCACGCCAAAGAGCATCTGTACTCGGTTTGTGTCTTACTGTAGTCAATATTGTTATGTTTCTTAGATCTGGCAAAAGCTTAACTAACTGACATGCTAGCGTTGGCTCTAGAGCAGGAATTTTATGAGATTAATACTTCTTACCGTGTCAAGTTTGACGTAACAATCCCTTATCCATCTGCCTACGCAGTGCTACCGAAGACTTCGAGCCTTGAGGGGCTTGCTCCAGTGCGAACACGGCATGTTCATGCCGCCAAAATGGTTCTTATACGGAGACCATCATCGAAGTGGTCCGTACTCCCCAGTAACATCATTACTAGGTACATTTGTAGAGGCTTTAAAAGGGAAGTGAGGATTACTTAGCAAACTGTTTCTCACCATGGTTATTACTTAACGTAAGCTACGCCGAATTCAGATCACTTCTCACTTGTCAGACAAATTTTGCCGTAGTTAGATTTATCAAGCGTCCGTTAGCGATCTTTCAAATCTGTATTTATTAAGCACCCCTGCTTTAGACCTAACGTACCTGCTACAGACGGCAAGATTGCTTGAAAAATGAACGGGACGGAAAACTCAAGTGTACTGGAGAAACCATATTATTACATCACCTCGCATTGGGATAAGATTCAGACATGGACAGCTGCCGTTTGCGCCATTGCAGCTTTACTTAACGCTTTCCTGCTGTACGTTCTAATCAGCAAAGTAAGACCTTGGACATCGTTCACCGTCTATATCTTTACTTTAACAAACAGCAACATTCTCCACGGAATGATGATGAGTTCGGTATCCTTGATGATCAAAGATATCCTTCCGATTAAGCTGATACCTTCGTTCTGCATTATCCATGCCATAAGCCGCACAGCCGTTGGAAATCTACTACCGTTCTGTCACATGCTCATGTGTCTTAACCGAATCTGTGCAATTATAGCTCCGTTCTTTTATAAACAGTATCACACTCGAAAAGTAGCGTGGATAATTTGCTTAGTGCTGGTTATTATTTGCCTTGCATTTACTGTTCCGGGTGTTGTTGTGGATGCAGTGTATACTCGAACCGCGGCAGCCAATGATAGATGTGCTTTACCTTTCTCAGGTCGTGGCTTGCAAACATGGATACTGATTTTCGGAGTGGTGTTCTATGATGTTCCGGAGATCGTGGTCGTATTAGGTTATCCCGTAATCTTGGGTTTTGAGATAAAACGACGCGCCGTTCATCCAGCTGCAAATAATACAAGCCTTCGCGCGGACAGCTCGACAGTGCATCGCCAACAAAGAACTGGACATGAACAAAACACGAAACGACAACAGTCAAGACCTTTTACGGTCCTTACGCTTTTGACCGTTAGTGTTGTCCTCTGCTGGACACCACCAAATGTACTTTACTTGATCAGCCCACAAAACTATACCTTCTATCTGGTTTCGGTTTTCTTAAAGCTGATTCAGTCAGTTGTTGACCCTGTTCTGCTTACAGTGTCTATGAAAAACCTGCGTCATGCGGTGTCGTCGACTTTTGCTTGTGGTGACTATTACTAACGCGGCTGTCGAAACAATTAAAGCTAAAATAATTAAAACAAATACACTTATGCAATAGCACCGCTAACAAGTAAGTATATCTGAACCCATTTCGATGCTATACAATGTACAGTACATATAGTGTAATTGCGACTGGAATCGACCGGCTTTTTATCAATATAAAAATCGTCCTGAAAGCTTGACCCAAAATTTGGGACTACCCTCCAAAGATTCCGTAGCTCGTTTACCTGACCTTTCACGACCTTTTACAACACATACATTCCCAGATTTCATCCGGCAAATGTTGTCATGACCTTTTGTGTAACCAAAGCTTACGCCAAAGGCTGCCTTGTTTTGTTAGTTGGCTCTTAACGCCGGTGTTATGTTCCTTAAATCGGGCGTGTATGACGGTCTCGCTATCAGAGAACCTGGAGGCAGGTGTTGTTCCTACGCAGCACATATCCTGTCGCCAAAATGGCTGACGCAATAATGAAACTGTCGCTTCGCTGGTTTCCGTTACTTCTGCTGCTGATTGTGAGCAATGGATGCTGTCACTGTATACGATTACATAAACCGCGAGAGGTACATAATAATGTGTATCGCTGTGACTTATTTGATTTGAATATAATGGTACTCTATGTGGCTACACACTGCATGTGCAGAATCCAGTTCACATGTACGAACAACTTTGTGGTAAACAAATCTCGCAAAGTGACCTTGATTGTATGAAAAACACATTTCAAGGTTTTTGTCAAGTTCAGTACGCCCCTATACATAACTAGGAAAGTGCACTCGCTGATTGCGGGCACTGGATGACCGAAGCGAAGAAAGTACGCACAAGTAAAGCAATTTAA
>JAQGAU010000236.1:0-33533 GCA_034698045.1 Paramacrobiotus richtersi
ACTGATTTAGCATTCCCCGCAAGTTGATTTCCAGTCAAGATGCCACTGGTCAGAGGTTATTAGGGCTGACAAGAAAACGTTTTAGCATACTGTAGTTTATTTCTAAGAATATGCCGATTTTTAATCCAGTTTGTTCCTTCGTTGCAGTTTGCAATGCACTGAAAAGCATCATTAAAAAGATTAAAATTTGTAAAAATTCGGAATGCTTTTCAACATGAAGATTTACCAAGCTACTTAGAGTACATCAAACAGATGTTACAATATGCAACTATTATGACAGCGTCATCGCCGCTTACGATCCTTTGCGAAAAGTATGATAGATTATTGTCTTGTGCAACTTTATGTTTGATCTATGTAATACGCATATGACACCGCATATGATTTCCGTATTTGTATCTAAAAACTAAAAAGTAAGTTTAGTCCAGGCAAATAAGCTGGATCAGCTTAGTTGTGTTTATAGGTGTCTGTTGTTACCATCAAAGTCATTACTTTTCGGACATACTTTTTTTACACTTATAATTCTACCATATACAGTTTTTTGCGTACTACAATCTAAAAGGATAACGTTATTTGCATTCTTTTATTTTATCGATATACTAATATCAAAACAAATTTCGGCTGCAATTCTAAATAGTTAATGTCATCGCTAGCTTGTGCCATCATAAACTGTGGGAAAATATGGAAACGCAACGGACATGTACATTCTGATTGAGTACCATACAACAGGGCGTCGAGCATGGCAGATGCTCTAACCCGGAACCTGGCGGTGCGCATATACACAGCATGGATCGTCGGACGCTGGCAACAACGTCGGAGAATTGTCATTACAGTAATCAGACTGATGTAACTCTCTTTAATATCCGCCGGCTCACTTTGATGCCCACGACAGATACCTCTATTGACTTTGACCATTAACATTTTAGTACTGTCACGAAGTTCGTTGATAGTGTCCCTCTGTGCTGTGCTGCCGTTAGTCATGGTCGTTGCAATAGCGGCCCGAGCAGAGTGGGTCAGATGCCGCCTGTTGGGACGGAATTAAACGTTTATCAAATCCACTCGACGCAGCACTCAAGTGCTTGTATTGAGTCAAAATGGTAAAGTTGCGGATTTGGATCGCAGCAGGGACGGACTATATTTCCTACGTTTTTAAAATATTATTTAAATTAAAATATTAAAATATTGTAAAAATAATATATATTAAATAAAATATTAGATATTAAAATATCATTAAAGTATTAAAATATTATTATTTAATATTATATAAAATATTAAAATATAATAAAATGATAAAATATTTTAAATAATAATTAAAATATGTTTTTTTTTCTATAGTTTTGTTAGTTTATGATTGTAGTGGAAACACGTCCTTCAACACTGTTTATTCTTGCAGGGTTATTGTACATCAACATCACAAAGAATGCGCGCTTTTTCTCGTAGCAACAATAAATAGTGTATTTAACGTTCAGAAACATCACATGTTTTAAATTACCAAGCTTGAAGAGCAGTGCGGTTGTTTACAGATTCAAGCGTTTTGCTGCGTATCAACAAAGAAAAATCAGTATTTCTTAGCGTATCCAGGTTGGGAATACCCTTTATTTCCATACATCCCGTACTCATAGGCTTTAGGATAGCTTTCCGGTTTGTAAGAGCGTCCTTCCGGATAGTACGGCTTTTCCTCTTTGTAAATGGGATTACAGTAGGAATCAACCTTAAAGCAAACACGATTAACAACACTAACACAATCTGTTAACATTGATCCTCTCAACACAAGCACATTTGTTTACTTTGTATGGCCAGTCGCAAACAGCCAAGTAGTTGTTAAACTTCAAATATGCCGGGCAGTCCATGTAATCCAACCGCCTAATGTTAAAGGTACTGATTATGGAGTATAGTTTAATTATGTGGTAATCTACAGGTGCTGAAATCACATTGCTTTACTCGTCACTTTGACAAATGCTGAAAGATCGACAATCTTGTGCGACGATCCCAAACATTCCCGGTGTCTGGCCATAACAATTCTGCGTTACATAAGCATCATAATTGTTATAATTGTTGTAGTTGTATTCGGGCTGTTTATATCTGCAAGTTATATCAAAAACATCTTGTTGATGACGATTTCTGTCAGTCGCAAAATGAACTGCTTACTCATATCTGTTTGGAGCTTCGTAGCTCGAGTATTGGTTTGGATATCCCAGATACGATCCTCCATATTGTCCGTATGTGTATGGAGTGTAGCCATTCCGGTATTTTGATCTGCAAACATTAACCAGTGGTTACACTGATGCTGAAGCGAGAAATGACATTTATCCCACTTGTCGTAATAGTAACCGCCCCCGCTGGCTGCGCTCTCCAGTCCAGTGGTTCCGTTCTTCGCCGTTGTATCCAGTATCCCGGTATTCGCCGCAGCATATCCAATCATGAAAAACACTATCCCTAACAAGGAAAACATGGTGGATGTTAAACTCGGTAGATGATCAACACCGAGCAGAACTTAACTGACCAGTTGCCGTCGGTGATTGTCGCGCTTTTTAAGCCCAAAGGAAATCGCTCCTTAGCAGAGATGTCAGCGCCGCGCATCGCTGCACTTGATCGTCTGTTCTCCGGGGGGGACTTTGTGAGCCGGAAGAATGGTCAGTGGTAATCGGATGGCGGACTGACCGATTAGAAGATCGCGGGCAGCTGCACGAACTAACCATTTGTCGGTACATTTGTCTTGTCAGTTTCATTTGCGTAATATGAATGCGTTTATTGTTGGTATCGGACTGTCACTGAATTCAAGCTTGCTTATAAGGTTGGTTATGCAAGCGATTTAGAGGCGACATCCATATTTGGAAATAACTGTAGTGCTGTTGTATGGGACTTCCATGGAGGGAATCATAGCGTCAGTTCTGTTATGGACAGTACAGTTTGTGTATGTTTACTGCAAAAGCACCGGTAGGTGATTTTCCCTGAACTGCTGCAGGTTTTCGTTTTTACAGTTTGGCTCACGGTTTAGAACTGGCGCCCTTCAGAGTGATTCAACCAATACAGCTACATGGCTCCCATCCAAAATCTAAAGGCTACGAGTAAGTTGGAGTAATTATTGTATAATATTATTACGCATCGTTTCAGCAACTTTACACCATGTAGCTCTTCCTGGTTATCTAGTTAAAAGCGAATAATAAGCCGCTATAACCATCGGCAGTGAAATGTAAAAGGTTATCATTTTTTGTACAGGGCTTACTGATGTACTAAGTGAACAAAAGAATCGTTTGCAAACAGTACGTATTATCCGATGCTGATCATGTATGTCCTGAATTTCGTTACTTTTAGTGCGTTTTTGTTTAAAAAGCCTTATTTCTGATACTCGTATTCATTTGCATAACGTACAATATGCCGTATTTCTAGTACCCGTTTTCACTGTGATTACAGTATTTGAATTGATGGGGCTTTGGTAAACAAAACTCAGAAGGCAATGGTAATCAAAACGATAGCATAATTTCCTAAATTCAGCACGTCGAATTTTCTCTCAGTGCTGTACTTCTAGTAACAATAATGCTCTCTTTTTGTACCATAGTGAGAACTCGAATCCCGAATACGTTCGCACAATCTTCAAGGTTCCTCTGTCTAACCCAATCACTCCGCACCAGCCGGACAAAAAGCAGCTCCACTCAGCCGACAACGAAGCGCTACTGAACCAACTCTCTCCGAATCGCACAGAGGACGCGCTGAACCATTCTATCCTGTCTCCAACTGACATGCCGAGTGAGATGTTGATATTTGCCACCGAAACGGCCATAAAAGCCGTTACCGCCTTTTCCAGTGTATCCGATATGGCTGAGTATATGCGCATGAAGTTTGAGTCCCGGTTCCAAGTTAGCGGGATGCCCGGCAACTGGCAGGCCAGTGTTGGGACAAACTTTGCTGCCAGCGTAAGAATCTTGAATAGATGAGTATTTTAATTTGCTGCCGTACATTTGGTGATGTGATTATTTCAGATTCGGAAGAAAGTTGGAACGGGATTCTACGCTCGACTGAAAGGCGTTTATTTCTTAGTGTATGCTACACCATAATAATAACGTATGTCTTATGAGTACAACGCAAAAAGCTGTGCTTGGCTTAATGCATTTTAAACCTGGCGCAATGCTAAATAAACAGACCACAGACAGCAACTGTACATATGCGCTACGTTTTACATACACGTTTAACATTGCATATTAAAGAAAGGGCAGAAATGATGGCGCTTAATCGCTGCTCTAGGAAAACGTTTTAAGTTAACAGTTTCTAGCTATTTAATAATTATAAGAGTACACATAGTTAGAGCGGATAAAATGGAGTTCCACGGATTTGATTGGTTCCAACATCACAGTGTAACCAATATGTATTCACACGTCCTTTGCCCTGAAGCGAACACGGTTTTGTGGTTTATGCGGTAAACATAACTTTATTATTTATTATTGTGCACTCATGCATATACATTCTCCATTATATTATGCGATATCTACAGACTTGCTATCGTTCACGTAAATTGGTTCGGTATTTTTCGCAAGCGCACTATCATAATTATATATATCAATACACCTGTTCTTCAGGTTAAGTGCGGTTTTTTAAAACTGGCTAGTATTAGTGGTGCTAAACCTTTAGATCAACTTGTCCCCGGAACTCCGTCTTCATGGTGTTCCGCACAAGAGCACGTGTTAAAGCCCCGATATGGATCTTCCACGCTTCACCGTGCGAGGCAAGTCTTGACGCTGTGTTGACCGTGTCGCCGAAACTGCAATCGCATAATTATAGTATGCCGCACGAATCACAAACATAAGCTACGTTCGTACAGACAGTATCGAGGGCGCTTCTTCCCGATAACTCCGGTAACGCAGGGGCCTTAAAGCAGTAAAAACCACGAGTAGTTATCAAGACACTTCTGAGACTAGTTATGAGCTACACGGTCCTTACCGGAGTTGATGCCGAACTTAATGGCCAACGGAAGACTAGACCAGCATTTGTTAAACGTGTGAAGAAACCCAATTGCCGTGAAGCAGACTTCGGAAGCGTGATGATCACCGTTCCGGTCAGGCACACCACTGGCTACCTGAAATCATGTGAGATCGCTCGTTGCGAGCAGTTCACTCGAAGTATTTGCTACTACTAACCATGTAGCTGTCATTGATTGTCTCCACTTTGTAAACGTCTTGCACCAATAAAACCTGGTCAAAAGCCACGAACATCTGGTTCAAGAAGTCTATTACGACCAGCGATGATTTCTCGTGATCGGTGACAAAATCACCAAATCCAAGGACATATGTGAACATCACAGTAACACTTTCGAAAGATTCCGGGGCAACTGTGCCTTTCAGCCGCATATCGGTCACAACACGCCTGTAGAGCAAGAATATTAGGTTACTTTGTGGTTTGAACTTTGAACATCAGTTATTGGTTTTAGACCTTCAGTTAATACGATTTTCGGGTAGCAAAGCCTGGAAACTTACTTCGGCAGGATTTCTCGAAGTAGATTATCGCACTGCACCACCTCGCTCTTTAGTTCGGCAGTTCTTTGGGCTACCGCAGCTTCCAGTACTTTGGCATTTCTCTCTAGTCTTTTTAGCAGCGAGATGACCAGACCTTTACTACTGCTTCCAAAATGCTTGTGTGCGATGCCACGGATTTCCGAAATGCTCGGACGGTCGGCTGGATTCACCGATCGACAACGTTGGATCCGTTTGGCAAACTCCACAGATGTGGTTACAGCAGTTTCACCCGGTCGAAGGCTAAATCGAGCTACAAGTTTCGGTAAGGTTGCGCGCGCGCAGAAAATCTTTGTTAACGTAAGCACAACAGTTCAAATCCCTGGATTTTAATCAGCGTACCGAGACCATACTCAGCCCAAACACCACCGGGGAACAGTCTATCCACAATCCAACCGAGAGCGAAAATGTCCGACGCCGATGTTGCCGTCAGTCTGGCGGTGACGCCTTTTAATTCCGCCAGTTCAGGAGCTACCATAATCTCTTCAAATACAGACTTCAGTTCTTCACTTTCCAAGGACGGAGCAAACGTGCTGACCAGATCGTTTATTCCTAATTGTGCAATTTTAACAGTGAAATGACTGTCAACTAAGCATGTTGAGGGCCTGAAATTTCCATGCCGTTTTAGCGCTGAGCTATGGACAGCATACAGTCCCTACAAACATCTTGTAACTGTAAAGAACGGCATTCTTGTTCCACTTATGCAAACCTCTAGTAAATCTGCAATAACGAAACCACGCAGTTCCGCATCTTTCCGCACATCGTCGATGATGTCAGTCAGGCATCCTCTTCTGCAGTATTCCGTGACGAATGTGATTTGATCACGTTTAACAGCGATACCAATTAACCGCACTATATTGACATGATCAGTGATGCGCCTGATCTGCAACATTAACACAACGCACATGAATGTTGGTAGCAGTTGGCTGAGTGCACAAAAAAGTACTTGTTTCAATATAGTCAAAGCGCCTTCATTGGGAAAGGGGTGGTCACGGTAAGAGTGCCCTGACAGGGGAACTGTTTCGGTCCAAACCGGATACCCCTGGAACGAGCATAAGCCCGCATGCGGCTTTTCTTGGAAGTTCGTCTGCTTAGAAATCAGTTTCTGTTAAGGTGTACACCGACGTTAACCTAACTGATAGAAACGAATACCTCTCCTTGCAAGTCGTTTGGATCAATCCTCCACCAGGATTTCTCAGCTCTCGCGATGGCATTGATCCTCCTTAAATTCATAGCAGTTAGGTACGGTTATTAAAAGGTACAACCTTCAGTTTTACAAGAAGAGGAATACCAGATGCATAATCCAACCATTACGGTAAGAACCGCCACTATTCCGACAACAATCCCGGCCAGGCTGCCTGCACCTGATAAATGACAAGCGTACCGGTAACGTTGCGTGTACTTTGACATGGCTTGTTTCCGAAAATCGTTAAGGTTACCAAAATTCTTGCACGCGGGATCGTTTTCCAAATATCCGCATAAGGGCACATTCCTAGGGGGGCGCCCGTCAAATGTTCTCCAGATGAGGGTGCGATTTGGAAACGCCGTAACGGGACCGCCGAGGACGTCCACATGCAACGCTTTCTGACATTAACATAAAAATTCAACAACTTGCCATGGAACAGATAGTTTGTGGAAAGGTGATTCCGATGAGCTTACTTCAAACTGACCAGACCCGATACTGAAGCTG
The DNA here is from genome assembly GCA_034698045.1 of Paramacrobiotus richtersi. Classification (NCBI taxonomy): domain Eukaryota; kingdom Metazoa; phylum Tardigrada; class Eutardigrada; order Parachela; family Macrobiotidae; genus Paramacrobiotus; species Paramacrobiotus richtersi. The sequence continues at coordinate 7,192 of JAQGAU010000236.1, forward strand.
TCTATGCAAATGCGATTTTCCCGTTCACCCTTGTCGTCGATTCTGTACAAGTCACTCATTGCCGGGACATTGTTGGACATTCCTGAAATCTGACTGGCAAGAATCCGACCACTGGTCACGTCTAAACCAAGCGCGGAAGCATTCCGAATGCCCTACCGTTGTATAACCAAAAAAACTGATAGACGAACTGTACAGCGCAGAGAGTACTAACCCGTGACTGTATTACCTATAAAGCTTTCCTACCTGAGCCAGAACGTGTACCAGACCAAATGCCGATTCGGTGTATTGATTAGGCTGAAAAACGCATTTCAATAAGTTTTTTCCAACTTTCACGTGGAACTCATTGCTTTGTCAGCTGGATTTACTTCGCCTGTTGAGTTAGATTCCAAAGCGATTGTATTCCTCCACTGATTTCTTAACAAATCCATCTCCTCGAACTTGGGCTCCCAGCAACCAATAATTTGGGAAAGCGACGCGAAAGCGTTCCGCGCTGTCTAAATAACGTTAACGATTAACAGTGGCTGAATTTGTAGTTGGGGATTGTCTTGTCGTTTCGCTACTTTATCATCGGCGTCGTGCAGTTGCCATTTGACCGGTCCGAGGGTATTCTCAGCAAGAGCAACGTTGAACCATGCCTAATTCAGAAAAAGTAGCTTTACAACAGCAAGAAGTTGGATGGCAACTGGGCGTACGTAATCCGAACCGGTGGTAAGCTTTCTCCGATGTGCTTGGATCTGCAAACAATGGACTCTGTCCGAACGACGTTGCGGATAAGTTTCTGACACGGAAACTGTTGTGCTCACCATGATTTCTCGAGTCAGCTCCGGTGCCGTTGCGATCAGCACCACTGTAACGCAGAATGCCAGCTGGTTTACATTAACTTTACAATCAAAAGGATGTACAGTGTGCGTGCACTCACCTCTGCAAGATCGTGTTATCCTATCAAAAACTGCGTCGTAGTCCACATCTTTGTTGCTGATGTTGTCTTGAATGGTAACAGGAATAACACGAATACTCGGGTCTCGCTTTCTCAAATAGGCTATGATCCGACCGTAAACTATGGCTCCGAAAGGATACACGCCAGCAAGCTGGTACACAAACCCCACGTTTGTCCAGTTGTACATTTGGCACAAGCCTAAAATGGCTGTCCCATACAGGTTATACTGCACCGGACCGGCATTAATGGTTGTTGGGAACAGATCCCGATCGCGAAAGTTAGAAAATGAAGTACCGCTGAAAGAAGACACAGTTCACAATAGAAACAGATTCGATGAACTCTGTCACCTGTACAGTACTTCTACAGTTGTAATGCGCTGCATGGTGGTCTTTCGGTCCTGACACAACAGCTAACAAGACTACCAAGCGTACTTGAGAATCATGATACATACAAAATCTACAACTGAGATCGGTTTCTTTTACTACCCGACAAAAATCATGAAAATGGGGTTGTTTAGAGTTTAGAGCAACCATTCAGATGCAATTTCTTACAGTTTTGCGCAGTCACACTGCCCAGCCTTTTTGTTTTGCCAAGGAAAGTTGGTTGTCTAAAGTAAGAGATTGTTTTTTGTTGTTGTCGAATAACGACAGTAAGCCATAAAAAATCTCAGTGAATTGCAAGTCTTCCGAATCATCCTGGCTTTCGAAACTTCGGGACGAACTTTTGATTAAATTTGTGCCACAATATTGTTGCAAGCGCTTAGTTTGAATCACAGCACGTATAGCTTTCGATACCGCCAGCTCAATTTCACCGCTGCGTCACAGCCTGCGTGCTACCTGATCTTTCTGCGGAGTCGTGAATACATTATTCATGTTGAGAGTGAATATATCCATTAAATTTTATGTACTTTATAGTGGATGCACGCTATGAACCTAGATTTTTCTCAAACCAGCGAGAACGTCTTCCGAATAGGCATCATCATATTCGATGACTAACTGAACATGTTGCTACAAACATTACTGGCTATGCTACTTACAGAGAGGCGACGAAAATGTCCCATTCTGAAAATGCATTCAGGATTCGTAATGTCCAGCTGGTGGTTCTTTACCTAACGTACATAAATTGGAGATGTTTATGTGGTGGGGTGCTTACCGGCAGCGAGCATGGCGAGAGTCGGGTCACCGTCACATCCTGTCAATCACAGCTCAACAGTCCTCAACTCACAATAGTAAGACGCGCTTTATACGTGTCAGCACGTCACGCGAATGCGGTGACACGATTGCAAAATAGGAACTATGTATTCCGGGTTGCCCGGTACGTGTGAAAAACTTCCTTATCTTGAAACACATTAAAGTTCCAATTTCCCATAAAGAGTGAATCTGTGACTCTACTAAAAAGAAAGGAAAAATACGTGGTGTTCTTACCGGCGTAAAACAAAACAGTAATTTCATCGGACGACGGCACTCTCTGATTCCGATAATAAAAATCCACAACATCTGTATAATAAGCGCCAGTATCACTACAACCCTTAACGTTTGGGCTAGCAACATATACACGAGAAATGTTGAAGAGATCAGCGGCATTTTGTTCGACTTGTGATATTGCGGTGTCGATTCCCGGACCGAGAAACGGAAGTGACTGAAGTAGGAAAGGTGGCCATGCACCGTAGACCATGATGGTGACATTTAACGTAGTCACACTGCTGATTGCGAAACTGAGAAACACATGACAAACATGTAACAGCCATATCCGTGAACGAACCATTATTGCCAATTCGAAACAGTTCACCGGAAGTTACACTTTTTTACCATTTTTCACTGCACAAAAAAGTACATTATATATACTAATTGTTATGCGGACGTAGGTAAGAAGGAAAACAATGCTGAAATTGTTTTCTTGTGCATGTTTGGAAGACAAATGGGGCTCAAGTGACAGCGCTGTGCTATGCAAATCAAGCGTCAGTTTATCCTGGACTGGATGATGTAGCATTGTAAAGCTATTGGGATAATGGCACGCGCGCACAAAACTGCCGTAAAAACGGGCAGTCGATGCAATGGAAGTTCGATATACAACCGCGTTAATATGAGTAAAAAGCCAAACTGTCACTACGGGAATATATACTTAAGGGATGGATCTGCGTAATGGATGATTAGTTAGGTGTATAACCGTGTATATAGTAGTAATTTTATGAAAGACACTGGTCACGGCCGGTGTCATATAGTCTGGAAGGTAATGTGCTGAGAGTAGTTATAAAATGCACTAAAGTGGCATTTTACAGTGCGTTCATGGCGATCGTGAGTGGTTATGAATTATTCAAGTTATATACAACTCTAATGATTGTTATTCGGTATGTTTTGACCTGCCCAGTGCATTACAGTGCTGCATGCCTATATAACCGACAGAAATTTATGTTTTGTATTAACAATTTTTACACTTACATTTTTATATCATCGCTGCGTGTTTTGTGTTGTTGTTTGAATCAAACGGATTTAGTTTGATTTTGTAAATACCGAAAAATCTTATAATCGCTGCACGAATCATTAATTAAGGAGGACCACATAGAGAAACCACTTTTGTTTGATATATCTCTGCACTATGCGGAAATATTTCGTTTGCATGATTTTGTTGCCAATAGAGCCGCTTTCCAGTAATACTTTCTGGCGTGCTTAACGAGACAAACTTTCGGCATATTCGGTACTGCCGTTAACAGATATCGCTAAAAATCTAGCTGCTCTCTTGATCATCTGCACAACCTTTGTATAGTGCAGCTTTAGCTCGTTTATCCAGTGATCACGCTCCACAAGGTCGCCTTTGTCAATGCCCTCTTTAGCAAAAGCCACACAGTCAGCAATCCCAGCAAAACTCGTACTTCCGTAGGCGTTTGTTTTGGCTGGCGCTTGAAGGATATGGCTAATTAGAGGTCGGTTGGGAAGACCAGTGGGATCCACAAACATTCTTTCCAATTTCATTAGACGGTTGTTGACCTCTCTGATCAACGTTTGGCTGTAACTCAGCAAAAATCTCTTTGAACGCCACTTCCTTCTGTTTTCAGCTCAAGAACAGCCCATTTGTTGATATGGATTGTAAAAACGTTCGGTACTCACTTTTGTGCATACGATTCGTTATTTTGCTTGAGCTGGACTACCACAGAATTCAGATTCTGAGAGTAGTTTCCAAACATAAGTATAGCCTCAGACAAATCATCTGGAATGCAAATACTTATGCGAAGCAACATTCCGAACAATGTTCTTGAGAGCGTTACCCAGATTAATTTCCAGTGTGAACGGATATTGGTTATCATTGGCGATGCTGGCCTTCAACGATGCCCACGAATTTTTCATATCCCGGGCAAGATCCATGACAGAAAAGGGAAGAATGATCGATTCAGCCAAAGAACGCACCATTTCGATCCAAACTTGACCCACAGCCACGTGATACTAAAGTGAACAATATTGGTGTGCTAGTGATGCCATGTAAATAGGTAATGATGGTGCTCATACCTTAAAATCAGGGTCAATATGCCTCTCGACATAATCGAACGTCTCGAATCCGGTATGATAAGCTGGATTGGACTTTTCTCCCTGAACATGAGTTACTCAGTGTTTCGTTAGCTTAGACCAACGCATTTTTGAGCGCTTTATAATTATGCTTTTAACTTACCACATATCGAATATCAACTGCAATAAGAACAATTGTTGTATAAATTGGACAGACATGTAATATTTTTTCGTTATTTCGTTATTTTTGTGATGTGTAACAAACAATTAAACAAAGAATGTTCCTTGTAAGGGTGTACAGATACGTACCTGATGTTATCCCGACCATGTTTACAAAGTTGGCGTAATCACTACCGGCTGCGACATTTCCTATCGCCGGAAGAGAACTGGAACTGGCATCACCGCTATTGTTGGCCCAAATATCATAGACGGATAACGTGATGTTCCCTTCCGATAGGATATGAGGGTCACGCACCTACAGAGTAATAGAAAATGACCGGGTGTAAGCTCTGCATGAACTGGCGGTTCAGTGATTAACTATTAAGTCCTTACAAGCTTTGTCGATTCGTAAATAAGGTCATCCAGGAGAGGCATAGACAAAGCTCTAAACGACACCCGTCCTAAAAACATAACTGACATCAGATGATGTCTTGTGAAATGCGTATATGTTTTTGATTTTCTTTAACCTGTAAAGTTTGCTCTTATGCAAGTACTGTATTACACAACACTACACCACACCCTTGTTGCCTATGTGGCGATAAAACATAGTGATCTGAATGATTGGTAAAGATACGTTCATATCTGGTTACCCAGTATTTTCTTGTATTCACTATACCTCTTACGGCTGCGTCAACATTAACATAGGCGACCGCTCGTTCGTGAAGAATTTGCAGATTTTCCTGCAGCGAAATAAGCACACGGTTTAATAGCTGTTGTCGAAAACATTTTATCTGATGGCGCTTGTTTATGAATCTGGATTTTAGTCATTTACTCCTAACCGTTTTCGCTCACCTCGACCCATTCGGTTGAACCAATTAGTCCGTATTCTTCGGCATCCCACGAGCCGAATACGATTGTCCGTCTAGGACACCAACCTGCGCACGCAAACGTTGCTTAATCGAATCAGTCTGCACAAATGACATTCCACAAGGCGGCCGGGTAGGGAATGGCCTCGGCTGGTGTGAAATATGCTTGGCTCGACTTGAAGTTCTCTGGTATTGTTATCTCGCGGGGCTGATATAGTGCCCCTCACCTGATTTTCGAAGTTCGCCAACTGTACGCGCAAGCTCTAGGATGACGGCTGTTCCTAAAGGGCATTTGCGAACATATAGAATCATATCAACATAAAAGTTGGAGTTTTCGATTAAACCGATTTGCTAACCGCTGTTCGGATCAATTGCACCCATTGTCCACTAAAAAACCATAAAGCAATATTCTGGTAAGCATATGACATAAGTTAAAATCTACTGCAAGGTTTTGTAACATACCGGATCATAGTGATTTCCCAGGAGCACGTAGCGATCTGGAAGAAAAAAGCGGACGCGCTATAGTTAAACCAGCTGTGGCCGAAATTCGAACCAGTTCGAATGCGATTCAAGATGATTCAGCGATGTCGGGTGTTACTAGTTCGCAAAGCGCAAAATTCCAAAAGAAATTTTACAATCCGCTTTGTAGTTTGTACCTGGCTCCTCACAACCCTGAATTCGACCGATAATATTCCGAATTGGCTTTGACACTTCGTAATTGGTCGTAGTCATTGTGATCGTCCTACAGTCAATTGTCAGTTAGCGAACCTCTGGATTCATTAAGAATAGCTCATACCGGTTGTGAGTCAACACTCCTCCGTAGGTGTAATTCATGTCGGGGGAACGAATCCATAGCCTTGGCACAGTCAGTGTTGTGCTGCCCCGCATGATTCTGTGTAAACCATTTGTATAGCACTTTATGATTACTCACAGGTAATCGCGTTGGCCCTTACTGAAACAATCTGTTGGCGTCCTCATAGCCAATCTGAATTAATTATACGAACATTTTAGTGTTAGCTAACAGCAAATTGACTTCTTATCAATATACTAACCGGTGTAGCATGAATTTGAGGCATATCGTCTGGATCAGGCCGCGTTCTGTACGTAAGGTTTCCTTCTGCAGTTGAAGAGCTTTACCATACCGCCGTTGTATGTAAATCGAGTCACAAATTTACTGTACTTACTCAGCTCGGAAACAAAGCCCTGCGACTCTGGGTCACCTTTTCCCAGATAAACAGATCCCCTTTCCATTGCGGAACCTAGCAGTAAACGAAAAATGTTTAGCCAATAGATGGGTTTTTCGGAAGAAACGGGTGTTCAAACCAAGACACTCATTCAGAAAAAAGAGCACTGGGTGCAGGCTTTCCTTACCAGGCATCCACTGCGAGTTCGGATAGACGTCCGAGGCGTTAACACCATACGGAGCGACTTGGGAAGGATCTAGAAACAGCATTACCGCTGCGGCGCCATATCTGGCCGCAATTTTGACTTGGTCTCCGCGAAAACCTCCGTATCGTGCGAGGACAATACTGCCGTTTATGTCAATTTTTTTGGATATCAGGTGCTCGAAATCCTGGTCACGAGCCAAATTTCCATAAACAAGAGAATTACTCTAAAAATAAGTATTTATTGATTAACAGGTTGCACTGAAAATAGAGGGAAGTGCTGTTATGGCAGACAAAGCATACCGTCACGGTAGCTGCCGGTGCATATCCAAAGTATGAGTTTTCAAAGTCTCCAGAAGTGTCTTCACGGTACTTCAACGATAACTGCTGGGTGCCATCGGCGTTCAGAATCTTTACCGAATTAGGAGTTGTTTCGTTGGGTCGGGATAATAGTACTTCGTAATTAGCGTAGTGGACGCCTTCTAATCCAGCGGACTTGTAAGCATTGTAGATGTATTCGCCAACTTCCCAGTTAGCCTCGGTACCGGATGGATGGGATTTTGCAGTGAGCCTCCTGTAAGCAAGCGCCAATAATGGATTTTTAGTTATTGATAAATGATAACAATTAATTAACTTTGTTATGGCTGTGGCTGGCGTAATGCAAATGCTTTCGTATACTGGTACCATCTTGCTCGGATATTGTTGTCCAAAGAAACAAAGTAGACCAAAGATTCAAGTATTAAAGCAGAACCGTAATTTTCATGTTTCACCAGCAGCGCGTTTGCTCCGTTAAATTTCACATACTTCAATAAATATTTATGTGTAATCAGAAGCCATCTTTTATCCTTCAAGTCGTCAAGATATTTATTGGATAGCTAACGGTAAAGGAAATAAGCAGCCAAGTTAACTTCGACATCCTGGTGGACTTACCGCAAATTTTCCCGAATCTTTTCGCTGTCAATATTCTCAAACAGCCGGCGTCTAACTTCCTCATCGGGCATTCGAGATGGGCTGATACTGGTAACCGCAGTAGCACTGGCACTTGTAACAGGAGCAGCACTAGTCGTCCATGTGCTGTTACCGGCTGCAGCAGCCGTCACTGTGGAATTAATCTGCGTTGAAGCGGTACTCGTAGGCAAAGCGGGCCCAGGGGAGTTCTCGGTGGCATTAACCGGTGACACAGTGGTGCCAGCTGACTGTGGCATTGCCGATAACATATATCCAACCGCTGTGCCGACCCCGACCAAAACGGCAACGGCCAAAAGACCGAAAAACACCGTCAGAACTTTAGTGGATGTTTGCATCATTTTGCAGCAGACGAGAAACTGTGTTGGAGCTCATGCACTACTGCAAATCCTTCAGCAAATCTCCATAAGAAGGTTCAAAAGAGTGCTTGCATTACTGTATGATTTAGCAGCCTGCTGCACTATTGAGCAGATAAGTTCCATGGTTAACGAAAGATAACGTTTTTCTTTGTCGCATCATCGCAGTGTGACATTCTTATTCAAATGTACTGTCTTTACACAAAGGGTTTATCGTTCAGATGAGATAAGTGATACGTATGTGGCGCGAATCGCTACTGGGTGATAAAACGTTAAGAAGGCGCTTTTTAACGAGAAATGCGGTAACTCGTTATTATTTAAGAGTACAGTAATTTCACAGTATCTGACCAAACGTTTAAATTCATAATTTAAAAATTTCTAAAATGCAGTAAACTCGCGTTCAAAACATTTTTATATTTAAAACAAGAAAGTTGATTCCTCTTACACGGTGCTGCTGTTTCATACCAGGAAATAGATAGGAAAGAACAAATTTGGTCTGGTATAAGTACTCAAGGACGATACGACCGAAACAACGTTTTTCCCCCACAGAAAATGTAAAGTTCTTTAAATTCCGTTCTGTTAGACGGTCGTCTGTAAAAAAAGTCTGTAACTGATGCCGCCAGCAGGATCCACCATATACGATATCTGCAGTAGATTTTGTTTTCCTTTTCCGGTTGTTCCTGTGGAATTTCATGTATATATGTACATAAGTGGACATAGTTTCAAGTTTTGTGGTTATCTGTTCGTGATAGAAAGTGCTGAGAACGAGACGTAATAGCAAGCGGAGTTAAGGGGTCCATTGTGGTGTGATTTAATAACCAAAATGTGTCCACATCACCCTTTCCCTGCAATAAAATTGTCCTTTGCTGACATTTGCAACTTTTTGCTACAGCGGCGCAATCTTAACCGGCAGCATACATGATAAATCCTTAATAAATCATATTTTACGAGTTTGATTTCAGCAGCCATACATATCTGTACGTATGTCTGGGCCTGCATGAAGCGTGTCATATGATACCTTCAGCTGTATGTTTCCGCGAAATTCAGTGTGGAGGCCATTTTTAACAATTTCATTGGTCAAAGCGCTGATGTGGATTTTCCAGGCTTCACCGTGTGAAGCTAAGCGAGACGCTGTATTAATAGTATCTCCGAATCTAGTGGAAAACGGTATATGAGTTGATCTGTGGCATTTCTTCATAAACCGAGTGGTGCAATGGAATACTAACAAGCAGTATCGTGGACGCTTTTTTCCAACCACCCCAGTCACACAAGGTCCTGCAAAGCGGACAATTATCATTTAAACTAAGATGCTTGCTTTATAAGTTAACTGCAGGTCAGTGTCGAACTTTACTGCAGGCCTTAAGGTCACACAACTCACACCTATTGTGTCCAGAAACTAAGCATAGGCTTTAACCGCGGTGCTTCTTACCCGTATTGATGCCAAATTTAATGCTTAACGGAAGGCTGGACCAACATTTAACAAACGTTTGCAGAAACCCGAGGGCAACCAGGCAGGCTTCCGATCCATGCTGATCGCCGTTCCGCTGCGGTAGACCGCTTGCTACCTGAACAAATGTTCTACCGTAGATCTGTAGTTCATTTCTTTGCCCACATTATGGCCCACATAGTATATCTCGTGATACTGTGCGTTTTGTGATTTGTTTACCATATAGCTGTCGTTTATAGTTTCCACTTTGTAAGCGTCATGCGCTGATAACACGTGATCGAATGCAACGAACATCTGATTCAGAAAATCTATCACGGCTAAGGATGACTTCTCGTGCTCAGCAACAAACTCGCCAAATCCTATGACGTATGTGAACATAATAGTTGCGCTGTCAAAAGATTCCGGTGGTACGGACTTGTTTATTCGCATGTCGCGGACCAGCTTCCTGTAAAACAACATGAAAACTGCAAAGTTTTGCAATGAAACGATTTCGGTCGTTTTGTAGCATGTCATTAATGTCATGCTGATAGAATTTTTAGAAGCTTACTCTGGAAGGATCTCGCGGAGCAGATTATCGCACAATAACATTTCATTTTTGAGCTCGCTCGTTCTTTGAGCCACTGCATCTTCTAAAATTTCAGCATTTTTCGCTACTCTATGCAGGAGTGATTCAACCAGACTGCTACTGGCACGCCCGAAATTCTTCCGAACGGCCGTTCGGAATTCGTTGATGTTAGGTCGATCTCCTGGGTTTGGAGAGTATGCTCGGCTAACGAGTTCCAAAATCTCGGTAATAACCAATCCTTGATGTGCCTGATGGTCCTGTGTATCGATATCAGCTAAAAAAACGCAATTAAAAAATGCAAACTTTCGAAGTGGTTGCTTGCTGTGTAGTGTCTAGCACCTTTAACCTGAAGAACCACAATGTTATTGAATTCAGCTGCACTTCCACCCGGAAATAAACTGTCGAGTATGGATGCCAGCGCGAAAATGTCCGCTGCGGGAGTTGTCCCTCCAACAGCGCTCCCTTCTTTCGGTTTTACTAGTTCAGGAGCCTCATTATCGTTTAATACACTCTCCGTTTTCGCGTCAGATACAGCAGCAAAGGTATCGATTAGGCGGGAAATTCCTGGGTGTGATATTTTTAGAGTGAAACGGTTATCGATCATACACTCGGATGCCTTAAAATTCCCGTGGTATTTCAGTGGCGAATGGTGAATGGCATGCAAACCCTAAAAGGTCATCTTTGGACATTGTTCTGGCAGTGCAACTGTCGAAATGTCATTTAGTGAATTTGATAACAAATGTCGAACCTCTATCAAATCCACGATCATGAAACCGCGAAGTTCCGTATCTCTTCGTACTTCTCCGATGACATCTTTCAGATGTCCTCTCTTACAGTATTCCATGACAAACTTGACGGATTGTTCGTTGACAACGACCCCGAACAAGCGTACGACGTTTATATGGTTGATGCGTCTCATCTAAAGGCGTATATAAGAGAAAGCACTTGATCGAAAAAACAGAATGAGAACTTAACTAAAACCTACCTTGCCCAATAATTGACCCGCTTCTTTGTTTGGGAACATTCGCTGCTGTCGCGAAACTGCTGCAGTCCAAGCCAGACTGCCTTTCAGTGTGCATAAACCGCTGGTCCGATGTGTTTTGGCGTTTATCTGCCAGGTTAAAAGCATCCAGATTATGGACCAGATATAACAGATTCCGTTGGAACCTATACAATCTTGATTTGCGTTTGGTTACCTTTTCATGCATCTCAATGAGCTCAGTAGGATCGATTTTCCACCACGAATCGTCAGCATCGGCAGACGCTTTCATCCTCCTCAAGAAAACAATGTCTCATGATTTCATGCAGCGCATAGTGTCAAATAGATGGTGTAGCCAACCAGAGTAAAGATCCACCAAAAACAGCCAGAACTACGGTTGCGGCAGCGACGGAACCCACGATTTCTGGCAAATCTGGTATAACAGTTTTGCTGACTATGGCGCTTGAACTATGCAGGCATCACTTCATTCAGACAACTTACTCCAGTGCTGGCAATTTGTGTCTCGTCCAGAGTACCCACACCGTGGCATATTTTTTGGGGGACGTTTATCATACGTTCTCCAGATCAATGACTTATTAGGAAAACACTGCACCGGCTGGTGAAGAAGGTCAACGTACAAAGCCCTCTGGAACGAAGATCTATATTGCCCATTTCAGTCTGCGTAAGCCACAAAATTCGCACTTACCTCAAATCCACCAGAACGATAATCGAAATTGTCAACGCAGACCCGTGTATTCATTTCGCCCTTGTCGTCGATCCTGAGCAGTTCGCTCATAGTCGGCACAACAGTCGATGTGCCGGATATCGATTGTGCCAGAAGATGTCCTTTAGAGATATCAAGTCCACGTGCGGCGTTATTCTTTATTGCCTTTACGATTGTCAAACATCATCATTTTTTAATACGAGTATCATCGCGATCAACATTTGTTACAGCGTATACGTGCATGCACCGCAGATCGCTGTTTTTACGGTAAAATTTTACCTGCGCAAGCACATGCACAAGACCGAACGCGGCTTCGGTGTATTGGCTGGGCTAAATTCAACACAATAATGCCTTTCACCCCATTTCACAGACACAAGGTAGCGATTGTTACGTGTGTCATACCCCCATTACGCCGGGCCATGTAGCATTGTATTTAATTTCGGTATCCCTCTTCCACTGTCGTTTTTGTGCATCCATCTCTGCTGACTTTGGTTCCCAACATCCGATCATTTGGAAAAGTCCCACGAAGGCTTCTCTCGCAATCTGTGGATATCACCGTACTGTTATCGGCATACGTTCAGTTGGCCAAACGAGAACACGTTGTTTTTAGGTTACCTCGTCATCCGGTTTATCAAGTTTCCATTTTAGCGGACCCAGAGCATTTTCATTCAGATCAACCGTGAACCATGCCTGTTAATGGGGAACGCATAGGTTACAATAACGATGGAACGGCTTGATGGGATCCTTACGTAATCCGAGCCTGTGGTTAGATTTCTTTGATATGCTTGTATCTGCCAAGAAAGAGCATTCGGTTGAGTCATCCTGTTTCATCGCGCTTGAGAGTGAATGCCACCGACGACTGACAATGTTCAACAACGAATGCTTGTAAAAATGTACTTATTATCTACCTACCATGACTTCCCTTGTGAACCATGGCGCCATTGAAACCAGAACAACTGAAATTCACAGTGTAATTTTCAATCGGTTACGGCGTCGCTCGAATCATGATATACCACGTGTTACGTGGTTTGTGTTATACGGGTATGAAACTTGGGCAACTGCACGCCGAAAAAAGTCTTACTGTCTACTTACTTCTGCACGACTGAGTTACTTTATCAAAAATGGGGTTGTAGTTGACTTGTTTCGGATCGGGGTCCCTCTGAAGGGTTATCAGAATGAGATTGATATGGGGGCCGTGCTTTTTCAGATAGGGAAAGATACTGTTGTAAACATTGATTCCAAACGGATAGACGCTGGCTAACTGATATATGAAGCAGATATTGGTCCAGTTCAATGTGTTGCACAGGCTCACGATGGCGGTACCATAAAGGTCGTACTGCACCGCACCAGCATTGATTGTTGTTGGGTACAGAGAACGATTCCGAAAGTTAGAAAATGAAGTGCCGCTACGACAGAGAAAATGCTTGTTTTCTGTTAGCAGTCTTGTATATTCATGTCTGTTTTCGCTTTTCTGTTGAATAGTAACCGTGTGCTGTTGTGTCGTATTATAATCAATCTTTGCGATAACTGTATTGTTTACTACTGTTTACGTTATTTTGCTCGCCACAATTCGACTTCGCCTTAGTACTTCTATAGATGGCTTTCCTGTTCGCAAGCTACGACTAACAAGCGTTTGCTACTGTGTTTGTTGTGGTTGTACAAATTAGTGTTTGATTACCCTAACGTTAGCAAGATAAATGCCTTTGTTATGATTACGTTCAAGAAAACTGTGACCAAAACACAAATAATACGTTCTAAAGTCCGACAGAACAGCGGAAAGCACTTACAAGGAAGCGACGAATATATCCCACTCTGGAAAAAGCATACACCACTGATTAAACCAACACATTGAAATCTTGCTGTTTGCTGCCTCTCTTACGCAAGTTACCTGCAGCAAGTAGTGCAAACGTGGGATCACCGTCGCAGCCTACAAAAGCAGCAAACTGGTTCAACTTAATTGTGGGAGGTGGAGAGGGTCCTCAGGAAAAGTAATTTCTGCCATATGTGTAAATGAATTGTAAATGACTTTAATTTACTTAATCAACTTTTTCGAGTGACGAGCCCGGAATGCGTTGGCTCTACGCCGACGGCCGGTAGTAAGGACCTGTACTCATTCGGTCATTCATTGTTTATTATGGTTGCGTAACTTTGATCTATTAGTCAGTCCCAACGTCACATGTGACGTGAACATTCTCGACATACGAAGTAACGGGAAACGCAAACTGAACGTGCTATAGCTTACGAAATAGTCTTACGGTGTTGCTTGTCTTCGGGCTGTTCCAGCAGGTCCTATTATCTGTAGCTGCTTGCGCCCGGCGCGGCGGCGCCTGCTTTGCGTTTAAAAATTTTCTTAGTTTATCGCGGCCGCCAGTCTGACGATAATAAACGCCGAAGAGTTTGTTCGACATCCAAACACGCCGCGCTATTTCCTCTTGCCATTTTGCTTCCTCAAGGTGGCCTTTACACAAAACTAGCCTTTTTATGCTCAGCACGTTAGCAACTGCATTTGACGTACACGTTAGCAACTGCATTTGACGTACGTAGTTTTCAACGAACAAATTTGCGTTCATGACTCTAGAATTTGTTGAGGTTCGTCAGGTTTCTGGATGGATAACAAAGACGCCACGCTATCTATTTCATGACTGGAAACTGCGTTTGCTATTTGTTTGGTTTCTTGTTTGCATACGTAATTAAGATTTTACCACTGACTAGTGCACGTAACTGGCTTTACCGGTACGGTGCATCATTGACTAGCAGCGCAGAGTTAACCGGCTGCAAAAAAGTATCAACCAAAACGAAAGATAGTACTGGTCCAGTTGTCATTAGACACTGGCGAGGAATCCGTCCTAATCATGAAAAATCCCAGAAGCAATATGTTAACGTTAGAAGCTATGCTATACTGATCTAGTTTTGACACTTCATTCTTCAGCCTTACCGGCGTAAAACAGCACCGTTATTTCGTCCGACGGTTGATCTGCCCGGTACTGGTAGTAGTAATCAACAACATCCGGATAATATGGACCGGTGTCAGGGCATTCTCTAACATTACGGCTAGAGACATAAACACGGGTAATGTTTAACACGTCGGCATACTGCTGACGAACTTGTGTTATTGCAGTGTCCCAACCGGGTCCAAGAGATGGTATGGACTGTAAAAGGAATGCCGGCCAGGCACCGTAGATCATAATGGTTAAGTTTAGGGTGGCCACACCGTGCATCACGAAACATGGTAGTAAGCAGTGGATCAGTGACCTTTCCATCGCGTAGCACGATTACCATGAACTCGTAATGATGGTTCGAAGTAAACAAGTTGTGTTAACTAACACCAGATGCATGCTAGTTATACTTTGCAATGTACACGTGTTTTCTGCGGATTAGGTAAGAGCGGTGGGCGTAGCCGCGTATATGATTAAAGTTATGGACAGAAGGGCGCATCACTAGAAGAAATGGGCTGGAAACTCGTGTCAAGTTGCAGACTACAAACCTACCGGTTTGGTTCGTTAGTTTAACTGAGATGGCAACGTGCTCGTTATTGCTAGTGTTTCCTGCCGGTCAGACCTCCATCATGCGAACATGTGCAGCTCGCGTTCGAAGTGGATGTAGATGAACCTGCGCCTTGTGGTTGTGACCGACCTGGTCCTCTGTGATTAATCATTGCATCGCTGTTTGAATGTTTCATTACAGGATGCTCTAGATGCGCCCATACGCGACTCTGTGATTTAATTCACAAAGTACAGATGTGAGGGCGCGGTATGCTGAATTATTGAGCGCTACTTGTTTTGTGCGGTAATCGCACGTTTTTATGAATCAACAATGCACTCACCTATCTTAAACCAGTATTTTTACTCTGAACTCCGTAATACAATGACTCTTTAAATAACTCAGCGCGAAACTGCGCAGATGCTATCACATCAAATACTTCTGCAAAAATACTGCATGAGCAAAATAAGCCAAAAAAAAATAAACCTATCTGTTACAACCGTGTAGAAGATAGACACTGGTATACCACAGGTTAACCACTCCAAGATCCATCGTTGCTGTACATGTCATCAACCGTTGTTCATAGCTTCGACCAAAATAGTAGTTCTGATAACTGTGCTGCTACGCACCCAGTGTTTTCAGTATGGATGATCATCCTCGAATCAAACAAAAAAGAAATTCATCATGAAGATCCTGCTGCTGGTCATAGCAACTGTTGCGATGGGTCACCATGTGAGTGATCGATTATCGTTTGGCTTAGTAGCCAATAAGTATCTACTTCTCCTTTCCCCTGAAATCAAGCTTTTAGTAAAGCTTCGCAGTTGCTGTGACAAATTGCATACAACTTGGAACTTTGGCAGTTAATATTGAACGTCATTATGGATATGTTATGTCTCTATAGCCACAGTAGCCATTCACGATGAAGTCAATGATAAAGATATGGCATTGGCGCAGTAATCTGTTGGCCTTTAGTTATCGTACCTTAAGATGAACTTTTCCACGCAGTTCAGTTTTCAGACTAGCACGGACAATCTCATTCGTTGAAGCACTCATATGGATTTTCCATGCTTCACCATGGGAGGCAAGACGAGATGCGGTATTTACAGTATCACCGAATCTAGCATCAGAAGATTCTTAGCTACGTCACAAATGATACCGCTTGCGATACATTCTATATTAATATTGTACTCTGTCAATGGGTTGCGATAGCAATATATTTTCATTCTTACAAGCAGTATCTGGGGCGTTTCTTCCCCACAACGCCCGTGACACATGGACCTACAACAAGCGAGCTGTGCTGTTTAATATCAAACGTTGAGAGTTCGAAGCTTTAGCGTGAATAAATGCAGTCATTTTTTACTGTATATTAATAACTTGTATTTACCGGTATTGATGCCAAACTTTATAGCCAGGGGGAGACTCGACCAGCATCGGGCAAACGTGTGAAGAAACCCTAGCGCCGTCAGACAAACTTCGGACGCATGCTGATCGGCATTCCGCTCAGGTAATCCGCTTGCTACCTGGATCACGTACAAACCGTGCCTTAAACCGAATTCCGTAGTAAAGACAGATTACCATAGGAGCATACCATGTAGCTGTCATTAATCGTCTCCACTTTGTACACATCGTACGGTAACAGCACATGGTCAAATGCCATGAACATCTGATTCAAGAAGTCGATCACTGCCAATGACGATCGCTCGTGTTCGGCAACAAACTCGCCGAAACCAAGGACGTAGGTGAACATAATGGTGACACTGTCGAACGATTCAGGGGCCACTGTTCCGTGCAGTCGCATTTCCTGGACAACGCGTCTGAAAGAGTAACTCATTTTCGAACATTGCAAATTCCGCATAGTAGGAGAACTTGCTTTGGCAGGATCTCCCGAAGTAAATCGTCACACTGTATGATCTCATTCTTCAGTTCGCTGGTTCTTGTAGCCACTGCGTCCTCGAACATTTCGGCATTTTTGCGCAGTCTGAGTAAAAGCGAGGCAACCAGACTTTGTTCACCGGTGCGGAAGGTGTTACGAGCGGCGCTGCGAATCTCCGTAATACTGGGACGTTCAGCAAAATTTGTTGAGCGAGAGTTGTAGAGTAACTCCAAAAACTTTGGAGCGACAAGCTGCGGTGGTTGTCCTTGTTGTGGATTTGATTTACCTGCACAGATTTGTAAGTTTACCACTTTCATTCAGATTCGTTACACTGCGTACGCTTTGAACCTTTTTCAAGTGTTGCCATAAGGTGAAGATTGTAGTCTGTGGCACTTCCGTTCGGAAAAAGGCTGTCGATAATTGATGCCAGGGCAAAGATATCCGACACCGGAGAAGCAAATCTTCTACCGGCAGTTCGCTTGTAATCCGCCAGCTCAACAGCTGTCGCTACCGTTTCGTCCACTGTTAACTTCGTCGACGTATCCTCACTTACAGCATCAGGAAAAATTGAACTGACCAGTTCATAAATTCCCGGATGTGTTAATTTGAGGGTAAACCGGTTATCAACAAGACACGTCGAATGTTTCAGGTTTCCGTGGTACTTTAGTACGGAGTTGTGAATTGCGTGTACTCCCTTCAACAAAGATACAGTTAAAACGCGTACTCAGTTTATTTTAAATGTTAGAATCGACAAACTTCAACCAAATCCATAATCATGAATCCACGAAGCTCTGCATCTTTCCTGACATTCCCGATAACGTCCGTTAAGCATCCTCTTTTGCAGTACTCTGTGACGAACTGGACCGAATCGTTGATGGAAGCAACACCGATTATGCTGACAATATTCGTGTGGTTGATGCGTCTGATCTAGATTTCATCGTTAAACTTGCTTAGCTAGTTCTTCAATGTTATGAGGTAAGTACCTTTCGTAAGAGAGCAGTGGCTCTTCTATTCGGAAATGAATGCTTATTTAATGGAACTGTTCTTGTCCATACCAGTTGGCCGCTAAGTGAAGATAATCCGGTCCTTTTAATTTTCGATGAGTCGACCTGTTCAGGTACAAGAATCGTAAGTCGATATGCTGATCTCGTTGTTCTTTATTCAAGCAGAATTTTGTGTACGTGTTGCAGCTCGCTTGGATTGATTCGCCACCACGATTCGTCTTTCTCAGCTGACATCCTCATTTTCCTGGGGTCATTCAATTCCCGTTGTTAAATCCAGTCGAATTTTGGCAAAATATTGTACGTAGAATGTGGATTGATTACCCGAGATAAACACCCGCTAAAACGCCCACAACCACTGAGGCAGCGATAACGCATCCAACAGGTGCAGCTGAACCTGATAGATGAGAGCAAAATTTGCATATGTCTGCAGTCGTTCTTCTTCGGGTTTCCTATGTATTTGGAACTTTGCCAATAAAAACCATGCCATTGACGACTTGCCAATGGCGACAACTTACTAAAGTGACTACACTTCTGATCATTGCCAGAATATCCGCATTCCGGAGTGTTTCGTGGCGGCTGCCCATCAACTGTCTTCCAAATCAGTGATCGATTCGGAAACGTTTGCAGTGACTGACCTAGGAAGTCGGCGTATATGGCTCTCTGGAAATACCAAAACGGCTGGTTTACGGTCAGTTCTTACTGTAGTAGTTATTGAAATGTTGGACTAACCTCAAACTGCCCAGAATCGTAGTTGAAATTATCGACACAGATGCGGTTTTGCCGCTCACCCCTGCTGTCGATCCTGTACGGCTCGCTCAAGCCTAGAACGGCGGAAAACGTTCCGGACAGTTGACCGGCAAGAACTCTGCCTTTGCGCGCATCAAGACCGCGCAGTGACGCATTCCTGATAGCCTTTGAAAATCATCATATTACAAAAGAAATATGGCTTTAACATGAGCACAGCAGTTTCAAAGTGTTTAAAGATACAAAGCGCAGCGAAAAGTAAGCGTCAAGTTCAAACGAGAATGCACGCTTCGAGTTTGAAAGTACCATATGATAAAGTCAACGTTATCTCCACGAACAGTTTTGTTTAGTTCCGCTTAACTTCATAGGGTTTTACCGGTAACTGTTTTGTGACAGGTCAACGTGTGCACTTTTAAGCTTCAGTGATTTCAGGCACACCGTCCAGAAATTTAGAGTTGTTGTTTTAAATTACGATGCTTATTTTACCTGTGCAAGAACATGAACAAGGCCGAACGCTGACTCGGTGTATTGGCTAGGCTGTGAACAGATGAACAAATTTCTCATAGGAATACTGTCGAAGCATGGAAGTTAAGCGTCTATTAACGTACGCCCATTTCGGCAGGCCATGTGGCATTGTAAGCCATAACGGTATCACTTCTCCACTGCACTTTTAGCCGGTTCATTTCTTCCGTCTTGGGCTCCCAGCAGCCAGTGATTTGGAACAACGACACGAAGGACTGTCGGGCAGTCTGAAACAACGCTCAAGGATGGTGATTCCAGTATTTCCGGATTGATAGACTGATACCTCGTCGTCCGGCTTGTTGCGTTGCCATCTCAACGGACCAAGGGCGTTCTCGTTGAGATCGACGCTAAACCATGCCTAGAAACGCAGCAGTGTTTTCAGAAAATGAAATAACCCTGCTAGAAAGGAGTATTGCACTCACATAATCCGAATCCGTAGTCAGCTTTCTTTGATGGGCTTGTATCTGTAAACGAAAAACCAAAAAACAATTGAACCACTATCGCATCTGGATGCTACACATCTAAAGGAACGTTGGAGAGCTGTACTGAAGTAGTGTTAGAGCAGCTAAAGTGATCAGTCTGTCATCAACGTGAACGAAGATCGCAATGAAAATAGTCGAAGTCTGCAGTATGCTGATTCATATTATGCTGTTTGGCGACAGAAACGGGTTCGGATAAGAACGGAATTCTTCAGCAACAAACAACTGAACAGTTCAAAGCTCTTTGGGTTCTTACTATTAATTCCCTTGTGAACCACGGTGCCATCGATATCAGCACAACTGCAATTAAAACAGAAAGTGGTAAAACGATAAAGAAGTCACGAAGACAATGCAGGTGCATTATATATCAACTTATCACAAAGCGCAAATTAATCTGTGCTTATGCAATGCCAAAAATGGACGGAACCAGTTGATGGCGTCAGCCGCAAAGATGAAAATAAAGGTACCATTAACTATTCATAACCCGTACCTCTGCATGACTGGGTTATGGTATCAAACAACGCGTCATAATTAACATCCTTCGTGTTTGGGTTCTGCTGGATGGTGATGGGGATAATGTGGATTTGTAGAGCATGTCGTTTCAAGTACGCAATGATTCTGCCATAAACCAATGGTCCAAACGGATAAACGCCAGCCAGTTGATAAACAAAACCGACATTTGTCCAGTTGTACGTGCTGCACAAGCTTACAATGGCGGTAGCGTATAGGTCGTACTGCACGGGGCCGGCGTTGATGGTTGTTGGATAAAGTGAGCGGTCACGAAAATTCGAGAACGAGGTACCACTGCAACAGTGATCAATTTGCGTTATCTCAGGTGAAAGACGCCCCAGTTCCACTCCCACTCTTGTCAGCGTCGCTTGGTTAACCAAAAACCAAAGTTTAAAATTTTGCTGCATCGTATGCCAGACGGCAGGCATTAGATGATTACATAAGATCAGAAGGCGAAACTATAAGAGTCCCGCAGACGAAGTTTGCTGTTGAATTTCCTGGATAAACACACTTCAGTGGGTGCATGACGGAAGGGGACAACGGCTACTTTAATGTTCAGTAACTCTTCGGTCGTACGGCGTTCAGGGAATTCGAATAAGAATGCAACTAGCGGAGCACAGTTTCGTTGATTCATTTTTCATACGAGTATAGTATGCATACGGAAAATCTGGCATTACCGATTTCGGTTATTTGAGGACTTTGCGAACCAGAAATATTGTTAGCCAAATAGCGCATTAAACCAGAAAGGGTGAAAAAACATTTGAAGCGCAAGCAACGAAAACGATCGAAGACGCGAGGATACCCCAGAGACCGAACATTAACAAATAAAAGTAAACATCCAATAATGCAAGCAGTTAACACTGCGTAAAATCGATAATCTCGGTATTAGTGGACAAATGAAAGGCGTTCAAGGGCTCAGCATTCTCTGTTATCTGCGCAAAAAATGTGTTACCTCTACTTGTTTTAGTTTGTTACTGTACGCAAGCGCTACTGTATGTGTGCAAACTTTGCTGCCAAATAGAAGAACTCGCGTCCACTACGTGTGCTTTGATAATATCATTACAGCAGATGGGGTAAATTAGGGCGCAATAACAGCGTCTGGCGTACTTACAACGAGGCGACAAACACATCCCATTCTGAAAGTATGCAGCCCGTAAGATTCCGTACATGTACATTGACTGTGTAGTTTTTACCTGCAGCCAGGAGTGCAAATGTGGGATCCCCATCGCACCCTGGAGAAATAAAGTACACTTTTATTAAACATTTGCTCCAGGGGTACTTCGTACTTATGCAGGTACTGTACGCGCGGGATCAAATGAGTCACAGAGTAGTGTATCCGGTTACATGCGCGTCGAATAATCCGACTCTGCCTACTCTCTCTCATGACACAGCTCAGTCCCAGGCAGGCATTGTTCGCGCAGGGCAAAAATTCTGACTCATTTGATCCCGCGCGTACAGTAAGTGAGCACCATTGTTTACTGACTGAAACTACCCATTAAATCGTAGCAGAATGAGTGCATTAACGCGTAGTATTACGATATCCATACGGCTTCTGTGAATGGTACAGCAAAAGTGCTTTGACGATAATGTACTGTTTTATAGCTCCCGACGTTTGTAACTCCATCTGTGAATGAATGCGCAGTGAACTCCGCCTGCTATCCGTTATACCGGACCAGGATTACTGCAGTTCTGGGCATCTCACTACGCACTTTATGGCACTATTGCGTAATTCCCTCATCGGTGACATAAGCGTGCTGTAACGGGGCCGGTCTTGTTTATGTTTTGATACAATCAAAGCCCCGTCATCCGTCGATGAACGGTCATTGCTTTACAAGATTCGGGAAAGGTCCTCGGTACATAAACAGTACACGAACAGTGGGAGCAGCAATCTGATCGGGACTCGCAGAGTAATTTCCTTACGCATAATTCGCAGAGATGTGCGCACAGAACCAAGTATTGGTAATATTGTAATATTTTGAAAACCGGGTCTACGGAAGAACAGCTCTTGTGTAGAGTATTTTTCTTAGCGGTTGATTTCTGTTTCAATTCGACCTTTGTGCGTTGAGTTGCGCAAAGGTTCAGTGAATTTTTTGATGGTTTTATCCTTTTCTGTACGGCTTCGGCATAAACAACACGCCATGTGACCAGCTTCCACTGCATACTGATTCATAAATATGGCTACGACTTCTTTGCAAAGACAAACGACAAGCTATCTGTAAAAAGCAGCCTTCAATTATCCAAAGGCTTCAAGCCTAATTTTTACAGTTCCACAACCAAATATGTACAGTCTACAGATGTGTAGCGCAAGATTCACGCAGTTTTGCATAGTTTAACTGCTCAAAATAATGGATTCCGACTGATGTATGTTTGTACTGTACCATGCTGCTGATCGACTGGTTCTCTGCCAGTCTGCAAGTTCTGCACGGACAATCGATGGCACTCATCACAGGAATCGAAATGTCAGTTCGTGATGATGCCTGTTTCACCGACCTCCGATCTGCCAGTTAGCCTTGTTAGCTTAAATTAGTGTAGCAAAACGTTTCTTTGAACGACGGAGGTATTTACTGACCTTAAGTTTATCCCAGGACGAACTCGTTTCAGGCTGATTATTTTCTTTCTTAAGACTACCAACAGTGCCCTTCAGTTCTGGGAGAGGCACTGTTTAACCCATAACAGGTTAACAGTATTGAGCACCTATACGCGTTGCCCGTGTATCTCGTTGCTGTCACCACAAACAGCAACAGTAACAGCCATCTCAAGTGGCGTATTTTTGTTTTCACCATGTTCTTTCAGGCATTCCTTTTCACTGCGAATATTCTTAAATGAATACGCGCAAGATATATTATATAGATCCGGCAATATTTGCCAGACAGGAAACAACATAGCAATTAAACAAAATGTAAACTTTCTAAAAAACAACGCCGCACACTTATGCTACTTTGCAGTTGCCAACTTGCCGTGCACTGCCATAGACGCATATCCACTGCGGCCTTCGGCAGACAGTAAAGTACTGTACGCATAGTCGTAGTGAATTAGGCTTGAATTAGGCTTGCTTTGCGCTATACCGCAACAATACACAGCACGATAGTAACTTCGAGTTTTTGACATCACTAGGTTCGTGACACGTACACATCTTGGCAGCTTTGCGAATCACGGTAAAACGAATCGGCCTAAAATTCTTGACACTGCTGGGATGATTGCCATTGTTGTCTAAGTTCGCTTTAAGTGAAATCTCAAACTACTGTATAATCGTAGTGTTTTTGCTAACATATTTTTTACTGTTACATGCTACTTATGTTTTTTTGTTAGATGGATTTTGACATAAACGGTTCGGCGTTGGATAAAGTCATTCAGGGTTTTGACATCCTGAATCAAGACTTTGTAATCTGTTCTTTCTATCTTACCAGCATAAAACAGTACAGTTATCTCATCCGATTTCTGAGTGTCCCGATAACGGTAATAGTAATCCACAACATCGGTGTAGTACGGTCCAGTGTCGGCACATTCCTTGACATTACGACTGGCCACATAAACATGGGTGATATTCAACAAATCGGCATACTGCTGCCGAACCTGGGCCACCGCAGTATCGAACCCGGGTCCGAGACACGGTATGGACTGCAGGAGGAAAGGTGGCCAAGCACCGTAAATCATGATTGTCATGTTGAAAGAGTTCACAGTTGGCACAACGATAATAAACAGTATAAGGGGAAGATAGTCCAGAAGAAGCATAGTGATAGAAAGTATGCTACAAACAGACAGCATCTAAAAAAGTGTATACAACACAACACATTTACATTCCCACAGCTGACTTTGGAAGAAATAGTTCACACTGAAATCAGTAAACTCGTTTGCCCTCTGACTTCAGCGCAGTTTATTGGCATCCTGCATCCACAATAAGAGAATACGGACCAAAATAAACTGATGAAAAACGATTTTAGCGCTTTGCGAGCGATGTGTTGATCGTACCGGTTGAACACTGCAGAGCGCTTTTACGGGGAATTATGCAGAAAGTGTCGCTCATTTATTAATGAGTGTTAGTGCTTCTCCACGACCATTAACACAGGAGACAGCTGCACAGCAACTTTCATGCAGCTCTCACATATGTAACGCCCGGTGCGTTACCAGAAATGGTATAATATACACGTCCTGATCTATCGTTAGGTAACCAATATCCATGGGTGTAATGCCGGGTCACACAGCACGCACGTTCAACAAATGGTGAAACCGGAGGCAACACCATAATTTATGAACAACTGGATCAGGCATGACTGAATTATGGTCTTATTGGGCTGGATGAATGTCGATAAATCGCTTGAATAACACTTCCTCTGATCAACATCAGAAGCTTTCAAGCTCAAGAAACACATCTTCAGCATTAGAACTAATTAAACCTCGGGATAAAGAAAGATTTGCACATTACTGCAGGAAAAGGAAGGGCTTTTCAGTCGCCTCTTGTTATGGCATTTTTATTGGATGCGCACCGGAAGTCAATTAGCTATTAACAGGGATGATTTTGTTCTTTATTGTAATCACAAGTTGATCAACATAAGTATGAAAATTTTATGTCACGTTAATTAAACAGGGATCCCAAAATTGTAAGTTGATGGAAAGGAGCAGCAGTAACCTGAAACAGAGGAGACGGAGTTGGCAAACGACGAATATTCAGGTAATTTATCGCAAGATTCCCTGGTTGTCGAGATAAATGTGCATTTCATATGGAATCCGTTTGCGGCCAGTTCTTTCTACACGTAATTTACAAGGGAAAATTGAAAACGATTTGCCTGTGGAACATTCCTTAGCGCTCTGTGTTCTGCCGAATACGCTTCATCGTCAATTATTAAACAAAGAATTTTGTACATGTGCAACAAATTTACCATAAAGGTGCGTCGTAGTTATGTAAATGGTGCGGCAGGGTGTGTGCGTAACCTTTACCTGAAATCTAGCTATACGTACAGTCCGCGTGAGCACGCCAGTGGATGCGGAATTCCTGTGGTAATAACACTAAATCTCACGTATTTCATTCCTTTGCAATACAGTACTTATATCGAATTTTGCGAACAATTTTCCCAGTCTCCCGCGAAGATCATGAAAAACAAAGCTAATTGCCAGTAAGGTTATAGGTAGGTCTTTTAAGCGTATACTGACAATGCGTTAGAACACAACACAAGATTAATACGCCGGTCTCGGTTTAACATGTTTTGCAACCTTTCAACCAGTATGTCAGCATTTCCGACTTTCCCTTAATATCCAAAATTCCTCTAGGTTCCACCATAAAGTTCTCAAAGTTTTCTAATAATTCTTCGTAAACGTGACTGAGATGTATGGCACCAGCCAGTCCATGGCTGCACATTCTGGAGGCCATGTTAACGGTGTTGCCAAATCTGCAGACATCAGTTATTCTGCATTATCAATATCAAACCATCTACCTGCGCTACAGAAACTCATAACTCACAGGCAATAACGTGGACGTTTAGATCCCACGACTCCTGCCGCACAGGAACCTGGAACACCGCTTTCTCTGAATAAATGCGGAACCATAATTTGTTGATGCCTACCGGAATGTATGCCGGTTTTAAAGCGGATATTTTTGAGGCAAGTAAGACCTGACTCGCTTTCCATCAGCTTGCTCGCAAAAAGTGCAATTCGTTGAGCATGTTCGATTCCATTTCTTACTGGTAAACCGCTGGCTACCTGCAACAGACACTAAAACGTAATCTGGCTTGGCATCGCATTCCAGCTGGATGGATGGATACCATATATGAATCGCCCACGGCTTCGACCTTATACACATCGTATTTCATTGTCAGAAGATCAAAGCAGGTTTCGGTCTCTCCAATTAGACTGAT